>PVIR01013611.1:0-14990 GCA_004026965.1 Petromus typicus
AAGAATGCTCCCTATTTTCCCCGGCTTAGTTGTCATTTCCTCTACTGAATGCTTATAGGACTTTGTAGATGTCTCTTTTATTATTTGTCATTCTATATCCCAGTCACTTGACTGCATCTAGAGTCACCTTCAAATGAGCTCCTTCAACAATAAAAAGAAAAAAACCTTTGACTTCGCAACTCTGTTTTAATAGCTGGTGTGAAATAGGTGCTGTCAATACATTAATTCAGTCTTCTATTCTGCATATATGTGCTCCTATCATATAGGGACATACCCAAGGACTCAAAGTAAAGTTTCTAGCCTCAAGGAACATGCATTCCTAAAGAAATTTGAAAATAATTAAGGAAATAGAAGTATAGAATTTGAAATGTAGTGCAAGGTATAACAGGAGTAAGGTAAGAAGCATAAGGAGTGGTATTCTTTCACTATTTTATGTATGTGTTTATATACATATGAGCACCCTTGAATAAGATGAGGAATTAATTCAAACACTGATGTAATGAATAAATATATTTTAAATATTAAATAATATTTAAGTGAATTCCACACACAGGCAACATAATTGTCCTATGATTTTCTGCATACATTTGACTGATTTTCCTTGAGGTTTCTGTTGCCCCCATATGGAGATAATAAGCCAATTACTGTTAATTATTTTGAGGATGGTCTATTGTAGCAATGTAGCCATGGGGAATTATTCTCACTGGTTATGTCTGTGCATAAAAAAAATGGATGAAAGCACAATCTCACGTCTCCATCCCAGCAGAGACAGTATCAGAATAGAGAAATTGCAAGGAAAATTTAACATTTCTCTCTTTAGGCCATCTAATATATTTTACTGATAAGACCTTGATTTCCTGAAACAAGTCACATGAATTCAACTCTGTTCTTATAATATTTTTATAATCTACTATTACAACATTTAGGGCATTGTTTTAAAGTTAACTGCTTATACAGATATTTCACTCACAAGTGTGAAAGTTCTTCCAAAGCACCAACTCTAGCCTACTGGTAAGAAAATTTATCAGCCTATCTGGCACAGAGTTACCATTAAATAAATGTTTGTCATATTAAATTGATGATTTGCCTGTTCTATATTTTCTCCACTCCTGTAAGCCTGAAGCAGCAAATAAATCTAAACCCAATAGGGAAAGTTGCTTTTGTTTTCATAGAAAAGAACTGTTGAAATGTAACTCTTGGCTGAGGAGAATTTTTCAGATATCGATCTATCTATCATCTATCTATCTATCTATTTAACTAAGAGTCTTAATTTTAAAAAGTTATGTCTTGAATCTGAGGAACACAGTGACTTAACAGGTTCATTTTCAGACCTGGAAGTTGAAAACATAACATTACCAGCCTGTGGTCACTGAAGATGCATCACAGTATACTCAGATTCATAAATACTTATCCCATCATTCATTCTTGTCACAGGGTCTTCAGCTACACAGACTCCGAAGGACATGTTTATCTATTTTATGCTACATATATCAGGCACATGGTTGATGAAAACAGAGAAAAGTATTGAAGAGAAAACGTTTGCTGTGTTTTCTCTCTTTACTTAGTCTTATAGGGCTTCGGCAAATTTTTTTTCTGTCATCTGAGGTCAGATCTGCACTAGTGCAATGAAACTTTCTTATTCAATAGATATACACATAGGACTTCATGTCAATAAAAATTCTCCACTCAAATTTTACTTCTAACAGCTATTTATTTTACACCTGCCTTTCTGCAAACCATATGTCTTGCCTCATTCACTAGTATTCAAGCCAATGGCTAACAAAATAAATTTAGAAAAATATAGCTGCATCTCTATGAAATAGTAAAGTCAGGAATAATTTTATTGTGTTTTCTCATTGTTCAGGATGAGAAGTTATTGGGTCCTGCTTAGAACTGAAACAATAAAAATTATTAAATTCATAAATTAAAAAGTGTTTTGTTTCCCAACTTCAGGAGAAAGATAAATGTTTAAGAGTTAAAACTGCAAGCAGTCACCTAAGAGTGGTTTAGATGATCCCAGGCCAGGGGTCACTGTTCAACTCACATGTGAAATCAAAGTCTTCTGAGAAAGTTGTCATGCTGAAAGGAACGGAGACGTTGTCCTTATATAATACTAAATGCAGACTTGTGTGTTTACACGGTGAAAAGTCCTATCTCCGAGTCCACAGATGTTGGATGGAAATACCTAACTGCCTTAGGAATAAAAGCAACAAAAAACAAATCGTCATTTTGTTAACTGGTGACTGAAGCTTGCCACCCATAAAATATGATGTGCACATATGTCTGTATCTATATATATAGATATACGGACAGAGAACTGAAGGTATTCATAGCTCTCTTAAATCCACAGATGCGAGGGAGGAGAGGGCTGTGTAACACTAAGCAGCGAGATTAAGACGTCAGTCTGAGACCAGATCTCAGGAAATGATTTCATATTTAAATGCTGGTCTATGGTAAGAAACAAAGAATTCATAAATAACTGAAGTCCAAAGAATAAGATGGGTTTTGACATTCAAATCATATGTCACAGAAGCTTTAAGAAAATCTCAATTTTTCTTATAATCTATGAACTGAGCAGGATAGACAGAAATGTGCAGAAAAACTGTGTTCTGGACACCCATATGAGACCTCTGAGGGTTTAAACCGAGGCATTGACATTGCAAAGTCCAGGGCATGTGAAGAAGTTGACCGCTAAGAAAGACAAACATAGTCATCTAACTGGACAGATTTGTACTCGAGAATTAGACACACTGGAGGTGAGTGTAAAGATTTAAAAATAAGTACTGGAGATATGTAAAGAAATACAGAGGTCAAGACCTTCCATAAGTTAAAATAAGAAAGTTAGGAAGCCAAATGAGACAGTGTACATCAATAAAGTAGAAATCTGAAGAGTGTAGACCATTCATTATCTGTGTAATGTGAGTTTGTTACTCATTCTTTTCCTGTTGATTTCCTACTAGTTAAAATAGGGTCATCTGTGCTGTTGGGATGAAATTCAACCTAGGTAAGTGTTTTAGAACATTGTATGGTGTGATGAGTCATGTTCTGCACCGATTACTAAGGAAATCCAAAGTGGCAGACAAACAGACATTTAGGAAAAATGTCGTTTCCTGAATTAAAATATTTTAATAGAAAAGCTGAAAATCAGAGACTAGACAAAGTTCATCCAGTATAGTAAAAGGTATATAAAATTGCACATATTTCAGAGAGTTTAAAATAGGTTTCACATTGAAAAATCTAATAGTTTAGGATATTAGTTTTAGAAATTTGAAAATATGTATAATATACACAGAATAGAGACAGGATAAAACATCTTATTAAATAAATACTTGATAATAAAAGGAAAAAATGGGAAGAAAGCTTATATATTTGGAAGGGTGGGGTTAAATTGAAGGCAGAACAATGGGAAAAATAAAAATCAATACACATCATGTACAGGTGTAAATTGCCAATGAGGAATGTTATAGTAATGTATTCCTGAAATGTACCAATAAACCAAATTTATCTTAAAAATAACAGTCATAATGATGATTCATATACAAGTCCACAGCTTAACTTCAGATTATCAAGAATATTCAAGATTGTGTAAGAGGAAAAAAAAAACAGCCAAAAAGAAACAGAAATGACACAAGACATCAGGAACTATACGGAAGACCATAGGAAATATTTATAAGGATGAAATAGAAATTTTAATGATTATATTTAAAAAGAACAGAGAATTTGAACAGTATCACATCTAAGTTCACACTAAGTTAGTCAGTGATTCAACAGGATGGAAATTGTCCTATTTCCCTTGGGGAGTGTATGTGGCCCCCATACTGTACAGCAACAAGATAGTAAGAGGTAAAAGTTTTTAGTGTGTTGGTTGGAGTCAGCCTGAAAGTGTTCAATGAGCTCTACTTCCTGAGTTCAGTTCAGTGGTCGGTCAGAAGCAGAGGCTAAATTAATTATCACATCATAGAAATAAATCCACAGCTATACTAAATGGTATGGAGGGAAAAGAAAGATTGCTGTTAATATAGAGGACAGAGAAAACTACAGTAGTCTGGAAGTCAAAGGAGGCCCAGGAGAAAAGAATGCATGGCTCTGAGCTATCTAGAGTAAAAATGTCAAAGACTTTGAGCACCGTATAAGATTAATTCTAAGAAGAGGAAAAAGCTACCACTTATATAAAATGATATATTATATTAAATACTTAACATAATACTAATTTAGCCTAGACTAACTAAATAATATTATTCCTATATTGACATCTTCAGTTTTATACATCAATTTCAGAATAACTTTATAAATTGAAGTAATCATTTTCTGTTATCACATATATAGGAATGAAAATGATGGCCTTACGGAGGTGGAGCTGGTAGAGATAATTTATGGCAATATTCTCTCACAGGGCATCATGAGTCATTCCATATTTGCCCCTGAGTACCTCTTTAATACAAAGTATTAAAAAAATCTGAGGAAACCTAATATTAATCCCCTCCCCAATTATCCATGCATCCTAATATTTACACTATTTCAATATAGCTGTCCACGAATATTCACCATTTGATGTGAAATCAGAAGACATGGGATACCCCTCATATTATTTCAGATGTCGCCTACATACACCTGTTATGAAATGTTTAGATATAATGTTTAGGTCTCCTCATATTTATTCCATTCCAGTGTGAACTTTGTGTTTTATATCTCAAACAAGCTAATAAGACCAAAAATAACCAGGTGAGAAACAAAGCTTTCCAAGAATTGAGCATATTTCTTTAAGTACTGTAAAATTATTTTTAGTTATTTAGGGATTTAAATGTACTAAGCTGGTATTCTTCAGGTGGTTGGAGTAGTGTTTGTTTGTTTGTTTTTTAAGCTTTATTTTTTATTTTTTATTTATTTATTTTTTTTAGGTTTTTTTTTTTTTTTGAGACAGGGTCTCGCTTTGTGGTTCAGGCTGGCCCTGAGCTCAGCCTCAAACTCACATCACAGCAATCCTACTGCCTCTGCCTCCCGAGTGCTAGGATTACAGGCGTGAGCCACCACGCCCAGCACTGTGGTATGTGGTACTGGTTGCTGCTGGGCGTGAGTCTCCACGCCCAGTATGGTATGTGGATACCGGGGATCGAACCCGGGTCCTTGCGCTTGTAAGACAGGCGCCGGAACCACTGAACTAACTCCCCGGCCCTTAAGCTTTATTTTTTATCCTTTATTTCTGAAGGGCATTTCAGAACTTCCAAAGTTAATTCATGGGTACGATCTCAAGTCTTTTTTTTTTTTTATTGAAGTCTTTATTGATACATTACGTATACGCATCATAATTGCATTTCATAATGGGGATTTGTACCAGTATAAGACACAACTTAATTCTCATTTTTTCCCATAGCCCTACCCACCCTCCCCCCATATATACATAAAATTTGTTTCCTTTCTTTTTTGTTATAATATCATTATTTTTCCCCTTCACCTTATTTTACTTTGAGCATTTTCTATTGCTTGCTTTGTTTTTAAAAGCAACATATTTTTTAAACCAAAATAAAAACAATCATGGAATTTGCTTGGGAAAGATGTTTCTTAGGTGCATATTCAGCATTGTGGTACAGTTAGACTTAGCATAGTGGAGGTTGGAGTTTGACTGTACAGTTATGATGAACTTGTGAGACTTTGGAATCAATAAATCTGGTTTTTTTTTTTTTTTTTTTTTTTTTTTGTGGTGAAATACAATGGAGAGGGCTGGGTCATGCCGTTCTTCAGAGAGGCATTTCCCTTTGTACACTCAACCTAGTGTTCAACAGATCTCAGTAGGCAATGATTCCTTGGGAATCAATCCACTTCGAAGCGTGTGAAGATGGGGTGGCCACAATGCCTCTCTCACTTCGTCCGTACGCTCCAACAAAATGGTGGCACAGAGGAAACATTATCTTGGGAATTTCCGAACAAGTTCTTTTCCTCTCAACATTTTTTTTCCATTTCTGCACGGTACAATGTATAAAGTGGGTGTCACTGGCCAGCATAGGCTAGAAATATATTTTTATTTTGATGGATAATGATATACATTCATGTATTAAGTCACAATACCTCTTTTTCTGTGAGTCTAGCACAGTGTTCCCTATGCCTGTAAGGGGCTATCTGAAGAAACACCCCTTTATTTTTCCAGCCTGCGCTCACACTTCCTGTAAATAAATCCCAAGGACTGCTTGGAATGTTAGAAGCTGGAGACAGTGCTGAGAGAGAGTATTCCGCAACTGAGTCTTTGATCTTTGATTATATTTCTACCTTGACCTCATGCCTGACTTCTTTGTAGTTTGCCATCTCTGCTTCATTACTTTCTACTAATGAGTGGTTTGTGATTTATGCAAGATGCCTTAAGTCTTTTTAAGGTTAGTCATTTGAAACTAACTTTTTGGAAATGTTATTCAAAAGCTTTAAGTAAAATATATACTTTCTTTAAAGCTTCTCACAATAAAATGTATTTGAAAATGCCAGCAGCATCTCATATTAAATATCAAAGGTGATTTGGACAAGAGTTGTGGTTTGTTCAACACTGAATATTCAACCTTTCGAAAGTTTGTTTATATAATAGATTCTCAATAAATGCATTTTTAGCTCAATTTTGTTTTGAGTTGTCCATAAGCAGTTTTGTGATAAAAGTAATCTGACTTCATAAAAATGTTTAATAAATATAAAACTATTCTAATCAGTGTGCATATGGTTATAAAAGGGTAAGAAAAATTAGAGCAAAAGGTTCAGTGGACTTTTCTAGTTTTTCCTTTTTTTAGTTTTCAAATATGGTTGAAAGAATGGACTTTTTTATATTAAGTCAAAATACTTTCTAATTTAAACACAAACCATCAAAGTTTATGCATTTCTTCTCTATTAAGCCCAATTCTTTTGAATTATTTAGTAGAATGTTCTTAAGGTAATTAAAGTTATCCATTTAGCAGGTTTTAAGCCCACAAATCAGTCGGCAGCTTCTGGCCCACCTCATAAAGCACTTAAGCATTC
This sequence comes from Petromus typicus, assembly GCA_004026965.1. NCBI lineage: Eukaryota > Metazoa > Chordata > Mammalia > Rodentia > Petromuridae > Petromus > Petromus typicus. The sequence goes on from PVIR01013611.1 coordinate 6,991, forward strand.
CATCTCCTCCGTGTACCTGATATTTCACACGCCTTTATAATAGAGCTATCAGTTTTCTGATTTGCAAGCCAGTTGACCAAGTTAATACCCCAAAGGGCCATTGCAGTGTTAAGCTCCTAAAATTGTTTTAGACTCCCCCATAAATTAGACGACAACCCAATCGTGTGCAATTTTATCCTTGTGAACCTTGAGAAAACACGAATTCGTGTTCCAGCAACAGTACTCTAGAACAGAGGAGGCTGTTGGCTCTGTAGAGCTTTTCTTTTTTTTGATTTTTGATGCTGACTAAATACGGAGGTTCACAATAATATGCCACAAGTCACACAACATATAATCAGAAAGGGTGTGATCTAATTAGTTTGAAGTCGGTAACCTATATACTAACAGAGCCTAAGATCTGTCTTTTTGCGTTTTCTGACTAAAACAAAAAGGCTTATAGAGAGAAAGGCCTAAAATTTACATATAATGAGTAAACCATAGCTTTTGATCAAAAATTGTCTGTGCTGAAAAGATGTAAATCTTCCTATAAATATAAAAGATAATAGCATGTGCCTTGTCATGTTCTTATCCTCTGCAATATATTTTTGTCGTATGTTGAAAATAAGCTCCATGCCTAACCAAAAACGAGGTCCTTTCTTGTAGTATAAGTGTATGCTACTAATATCAGTGCTATAAATAATAAGAGAAGATGTAAGCATGTTATATTACTGCTTAAAGCATCAGCTTTCTCCTCTGATGAAAGTCCTTTTTCCTCTGTTTTTCTCATTTCCTTCTCTCTTCACATTTAACATAGTTGCCCTGGAAGCTTTCCTTTCTTCCATGTCAATAAGATTTGACTGAGACCTTCATGCAGGTAAGAATTCCAAAAGGAGCCCAGTAAACATTTTTGACTCTCAAGCTGAATTTTGATCATATAAAGAAAAAACAAATGTAGGTATATATAACAAACATATATTATTTAAAAAGTCAACATCTTTTTGGCTTCTTTCTTTGTATACGTGGGATTCCAAATACTGAAATTTAGAATTAAAATATTTGCTCAGTCAATCATGGGTGACATCTGACTGCTGTGTTCCGCTCTGTGGAACTGACATTTTCTCCACAGTGTAACAATGACTGTGAAAATTCAACATCACGTGCACCTCACACACAGACCTGCACCCCAGATAAACGAGTGTCAAAGGTGTGGCTTTGTAAACAAAAGTTTTATTTTCAAATACTCAGATATGCAGGAGAAGAAGGCTAGAGAGGAGGATTTTCCATAGTGATGAAACTCTTTTCTCCCTTATATTCAGGGAATATGCTATGCTATTTACATTCTGGACTGTAGTTTCTTGTTATCTAGATATTGAAATGATTTCACCCAAGTATGTAACTGAATCTTTCACTTCAGCGTTTGAAATTAAACTTCTCTTCAACTTTTTCCTTTATATTGCTCAGTAAATATCCAATGAGTTTTCTATAATTATAAAATAATTCTTTATTCATTGCCACATATATATGGTTAATAAAATCTGTCGGGTCTACTGTTATCGCTTGATCTGAATTTTGTATATTAATAGTTTTTATTGTCTTGGACTTATTTTAAGTTGTCTTCACTTTCTAACTATGCAGTTAAGAAAGAGTATCACAGAAGAGTATGAGTTCAAGTTCCATCTGCAATAAAAAGAATCTTCAGCTCCCTGAAGCTATTCTTAATGCTTCCTATAAATTGTAATCAAAGGGCTATTTCCTCAAACAAAAGTGTGGAAATACATTTATTGTTATGGTTATGTTGACATGCAGACTAACATCTAGTCTGAATTCATTATGTAAGGTACGATGTAATACAGGCGAGCACACTGGATATACATCGATTCACATATAAAATGAATTTGTAGCAGTTTTATTGCCATTTGAAATTGAATTTTTTTTCATTTTTCATGGTTATACTCTAAGTAGTAGGAAAATAAATCTGACTTAGAGATTAAAATTGTACCAATTTTTCTGCCTGATTTCAATACAGCCACGAAGTAGCCATTTATTTAAGTACAGTTTATACATGGTTCTTCTTTGCTATTAAAGTAGTGATAAAACTCTTGGCCCAGAAGACTTTTGATCTTGCCCAAAGTATCTATTCATCTTCTCATTTTTACTGTTCACATGTCATATAGTTCATTTACATCATGTACCGGTTAAATATAGTTTCTGTTGTTACTGATAGTATTTTCTCCACTTTAACATTTACTCAGAACTCAATTTAGATTGTACAGAATGTATTAAAGCCTCCCAGTGTTGGGAGAAAATACCTGACCTAACTTTAAAGCAGTAGAGGTTTCCATGGGCTGGTCAGACCCCTACTCCTTGGTGGAAAGCTTTGCACATCATTTTGGCCAGACAGAAGAGAAGAGGAAGAAGTTGAGAGGAAAACCAAGCCTCCAGGCTATGGCCCCCGACTTCTTTCCACCTACCTTTCCCTTGGACAGTACAATCAGCAATGAACTCGTCAATGGATGACAAAGTATTGCCCAATGTGAAGAATGAGAACACGTGCGCGCGCGTGCACACACACAGACACACACATACACACACACTCATAGACACAAACACATTTTCTCCTTTTGTTCAAGATAAAGTATCTCATTGGTCCACAATCAAGATGGCAATTATAGATCTCATTACAAAATCCAAGTTCCCACCACAGAAGGAAAAATAAACCTATTGCTGAAAGATAAATTTCTGAAGTGTAATTTTTTAAATATCTAATTTTGGGTAGGGGGTTTAGCTCAGTGGTTCCAGCGCCTGCCTTGCAAGTGCAAGAGCCCTGGTTCAATCCCCAGTAATCACATACAACATATTTCAGAGTCAAATCTCAAGGAGATGAGATCCTGTTTTTATAATTCTTCTGTACTTGTTGAAAGCGCCCACCTGTCAGGGATGCTTTCTGAATATTTTTTCATTGATGTCGCAGATGAATGACGTACTCACACCCTGCGCATGACTCAAGACCACCAACTGATGACGACCTAACCTGAGTTGTTGCAGTTGACTATTGCAATAAGAGCCCTTTACTACATTTTATTAATACATAAAATGCCCAAATTGTTGAGATTTATTGCCTGACTTGATACAAATCATAAAGGAATTGCTTCTATTTTGACTTCCTTGATAAAGACACTGCCTGTAAGCTGTTTGTATTCTTCATTCATAAAACATAAAATAAGCACGATGGTATCTCTTGCTAGCAAAGAAACATCACAGTCAGATAGCTACAGCATTAATTGATATTTTTTAAGTATCTAGGTAAAGAGGATAAGAAACTATAGGACTCAAGATGGAAAGATATAAAAATATATGCTAATGTACACGCTAAAAGATAAATTACAGAGGTGATGGCAAATTGATTTGAAGAGATTCTTCTAATTGATAATTTGAAAACAAAAACCCTTCATTTAAACATCCACTTCAAAAGTAGTCATTCAGTAACACTGATGACTTAGGCAGAGGAAGTGTGACACTAGTGCCTGTCCTTAAAACTTAGTAATTTGGAAAGGATAAGCCTTTGGGCAAAAGGAAAAGAACTATAAGCTTAAGAAAGGGGCAGGCAAGAAAGTTTCAAGACCTGAGTGATTTCACCACAAAGCAATCACATCAACACCAACCTGCCACTTCCAAATTTCCTGAAATCATTGCTTTCATTTTCTTACACTTAATCTACTAACTCATTTCCCTTTGTAGCATGTTTTAAAAGAAAAAAAATGTAGAATTTGAAGAAAGACATAACTCCATTTAAATTATAGCCCTAGTAGTGGCCACTCTGACACATTTTTTACAAAATCTCCTGCCTGATAAGACATGTGAGATGATATTTATTCCATTGATTTTGCTTTGGGTGAATTTATGCAAAACACCGAAGGTGTCTAGATCAGGCTATGTACTTGATATATGTATTTTCTTAGTCACTCCAAGAAATCAAAAGTTTTTGTTTTTGTTTTTGCTTTTGTTTTTAAGACAAGGTCTCACTTTGTAGTTCATGCTGGCCCTGAGCTCACAATGTAGCCCAGATGAGCCTCAAACTCTTGGCAATCCTCCTGCCTCTGCCTCCTGAGTGCTAGGATTACACACATGAGCTACCATGCCTGGCACTGTGGTGTGTGGTACTGATTGCTGATGGGCATGAGACTCCATGCCTGGCATTGTGGTATGTGCTTACTGGAGATTGAACTCTGGACCTTCTGCTTGCAAGGCAGATGCCAGAACCACTGAGCTAAATCCCCAGCCCAAGAAGTCAAAATTTTTGGAAAATAGAGAACTACTGTTTAAGATAAAAATCTAGTAAAGCTTTGTTGTGGTTCCATTATAGTGCTTTTGGTGGCACATAGTAACATACAAAACAAACAGATACTACTATTGTGTGTCTAAAAATTATTTTAATAAGTAATTGTTAAGTACTACCAAAGAAATAGAAGACAATAAATAAATGAATAGACATATCTGAGGGTGTGTGTCTGTGGGGTGTGTGTGTGTGCACGTGCACTGAGGATCAAACTAGACCCAGGGCTTTTTCACTGAGCTACAACTCTTTCTTAATTTTTTATTTTAAGGCAGGGAATAAGTCAGTTGCCTGGGTTGGATCTGAACTTGCGATCTTCCTTCTCAGCCTTCCAGAGTTATGATTACAAGTGTGCACTACCATATCCAACAAAAGTAGTCTTTTTGAAAAGGCAAAATATGATGACTAAGGAGAATAAAAATTTCTAAGTGGAGTGAGAAGCAAAAGCAGAGTGCAGACATAAGATACAGACTGTATCAGAGTCCTAGAGGTCTAGGGAAGGGGGACCGAAGTAGGGGGGGGCACACAGCTCATGAAGGAAATGGATACATCATCAAAGTCACAGCTCACTGTTTTCAAATTTCTACTTATATATATTATAGTCAAATATATTCTTTCTAATTTTCTTTGATACTGCAGTAACATTAATCATAAGACACAGGAATTACATTAGTAAAATCTGACTGTAGGACCAGAATTTATTACATTGATTATAAGGAAAAATTTACTCTAACATCAAAACAACCTAAACATAAATGAATTCTTGGAACAGAATTATTTTTTAAATTGAAGAATGCTTTTTATTGATTGCCTATACACTATGTTAGACCACAACCAACTAGTATGTAAAAAGAGTTATAAATGCATGACATGCTATCTAACAAACACACACATTTCTCCAATAAGAACAACAAAACGAAATAAGGAAATGATCATATAGACTGTGACAGGGTGTGAATTGAATGGTGAGGAATGTTAAGTTAGGGTACACCAAGGACTCCCATGACAGAACATACATCTTTCTGAGGCTATGGAATGTGTCCAACATTTTATGATACAGTATCAAATTGTGCTGGGAGCAAAAGCTTTTGACCAGTTAAGGATAAATTTACTGTATGCATTCTGGTAAGAACATATAATTCAAGATTCAGGTAGTGTATTTGTGGAGTAAATTTTATTTACCACTTACATGGCAATAGAACAGAAGCTGGGAAAATGGGAGAAGGTAGATCTCATTCTTTCTTATTTTCAAACTTCCTGCACAAAGCAGAATGCCAAATAAAATGGGGACCCAGAAAGCAGAAGATCTGCCTAATTTTTCTGCCTTGTATCCATTTTTCCCTATTGCCTTGGCCAGAACAGTAGTTCTTAATTATCTCCGAGAGTGGAATGGCCATGGTCCTTTTGAGGAGGCACTCACTTTCTCTCATTTTGCTACTTCTACAAATAAAAAGGAGATGTCTCTTTAAATTCTTCAACTCAGAAATCCCCCCTGGAGAAAGGTCAGCACTGAAGTTACTCTACACTCCCTGTTTCTGGCCCTTCCTTTGAGACAGAACATGGGAAAAGCTTAAGAGACAAGCCAGCTTCTGTGTGTCAGCACCAACGCGACCCAGAATGTTCGGAATGCATCAGGAACAAGTACATTTGTCACATGCTCAGGCAAGGCCGAGACCAGCTTGCTGTTTGAGCCACAGGTTTAACATGATGTGGGAAAATAAAAAGAACCTTCAAAGTGTCAAAATATTGAGAAAAGCTGCCCTGTGCAAACACCATTTTAAAGACTTTTGACAATAATTAGTCTGAAAATCCACATTTAAAATTAAATAGCTTTCCTGAGATGGGGAAAGAGGAGTCCCTGTGGAATCACTCTCTTTCTGATGAATTACTTGAGGGTGATATGTACTAGAAGCATGTTAATTGTTTTCAATTCCTTTGAGTTATATTCATATGTATTGTGTCTCATTTTGACTGACATAGAGACTGCCATTAGAACACAACCTTAACTCAGTAGCTTCTGATGACACTACCCTAGTCATGGATACCGAATCTTATTGGCAGAAGAGCAACCTGTTCTTATTAATACTCTGTCAGCTTCTCCTGAAGTCACTTTTCTTGGGCTTCACGTGACAGAAGGAGTATCAAAGTCGTTGACCTTTGACGATTTTGTATACACACAGTTGACAGGTAGAATGGTGATAGGAAAATCATAATTGCCTTTAAAAATGAGTTTTACTGTACAGCAATGTAGTTCCCTGCTGGGTTTCACTGCTGATGGGTTAGATATAAATTTTATTGATTTTTAAAAGCATTCTGCCATCTGCAAATATTACAGAAACAGTTACCTGAAGTCACTCAAGATCATGAGGCTGACTTGTGTGTTTCTCACTTTTTTTAAACCAGATGATAACACACACACACACACACACACACACACACACACACGGCAGAGACCTCAAGACAGAAAGAAAAAGAAATCAATGATGAACATATAATAAATAGTCTTTCATTCCATAGAATAAATGCTCCTGGCCATACGTCAGTGAAACTTTTGCATAGTATTTTTGGTTTTACAAAAGAGTCAGCCACAACAGGTAATTGTGGAGCAATCATTATCTTCATTGTATGACCTTCAGGAACCCTTACTCCACTTTATTATTTGTTTTTTATGCCACTAAAATATTTCTAGCTATTCACTTACACATGGTCTATTGCATCAATAAATTAATTTCATGTGCTCACAGACTGAGCTCTTGCTAAACAGCTAAGCTCAAGCACTGCTTTATCAGTTACAGTGTGAATACTGCACTCTGATAACATGTACTTCCCAGGTAAGCAAATGCCGGCACCATCCTGCCTACCTGTGGCCACTTAAAATGTTAATTAGCATGTTTAAGCTTGGTGATTGCCTCCCAAAACGGGAACTCTGAGTTCTCATAGTGCAGCAGTCCTGAAGGATGAAGTGAGTCCATGTGTGTCTGCACAGTGCTGCTCCTGTCCCACATTCCTGTTCAAAGTGAGTTTCTTTCCTGTTGCTGCGACTGCTGCTGCACGCAGTGTGTTTGCAACTGCAAGCCGAGAGGTGGAGTAAATTAAGAAGGGTGACCTCATCACTTGGGGAAATATGGACATGGTTTGTACCCTTTTGACGGATATCACTTTTACTTTATCAGAACTAATCTTTCACACTGAAGAGAGTGCAGTCAGAGCTATCTTGAAAAGTGCATTTGTCTGGGATTATAACAAAAAAATAAGGAAACAAATTTTGGGTCTCCTTAGTTTTTGATGGCCTCTCTATTCAGAGCCTTTTATAGCATTTTGCCTGTCACTATTCCTCAAAGTAAAAGAGTTTATTGCAGAGAAACATCTTCATTACAATCCAATTCTTCCAGTAAATACCTTTTTAATTTTCTTTTGCAAGTTTTGAACTTGGTTACATATCTCTGAAGAGTGATCATTAAGACCTGAGGGCACGTGAGGGTCAGGGATAATTGGTGACACTTGCTGGTGAGTGTGGCCCTTCATTTATTTTTCAACTGATTTTATTGGTACATTTTATATATACATTATGATCACAGCTAACATTGAAAATTTGTACCAGTATATGACACATCTTGATTCTCATTTTTTCCCAATTCCCTGATCTCCTTATACATCACCCTTATATATACACAAATTTTGTTTCCTT
>PVIR01013611.1:15090-42072 GCA_004026965.1 Petromus typicus
GTACCAGTATAAGACACAACTTAATTCTCATTTTTTCCCATAGCCCCACCCACCCTACCACCCCCCCATATATATAAAATTTGTTTCCTTACTTTTTTGTTACAATCTCCACATTGTCCCCTTTCATCTTATTTTACATTGAGCATTTTCTATTTCACAATATATAACATACAATGCTAGGACTCATTTACATCTTCATATTCTCATACCAGAGAAAAGATGCAATATGTATCTATCTGTGACCTATTTATTTCACTTATGAGGATATCCTCAAGATATGTCCATTTAAGTAGAAATGATTCAAACTTATCATTTTTTATGGCAGAGTAGTACTCCATTCTGTTTCCTTTTTTATTACCACTAATTCAACAACTCAGAGGTGAAGATTTTAAATAAATACTCCTGGCTCTGTTTTGCCTGCATTCCACTTGAGTATTTACAAGAAATAGTGCTTAGCCAGTAAAATAACAATGATTTTGCATCTCACTCTCTCTTTCAGTTCTAGTCGCTGTTTTGCTGCTGTTTTTTAGACGGCAGTCACCCCACAGAGGCTGTTCTTTCACTGCCGGTGAAAAGCACACCCACATGTCTACCCACGCACCTGGCTTCCACAACACGGATTGCTCTTCCCAGCTTTCCACCTGATTCAAATCGCACGCGTTCTTCTTCTCATCTCAGATTAAACATCGCCTCTTCAGAGACACAGCTTTGTCTCTGCCTGTGAACTTGTTCTACTCTATTCCTTAGTACAGAATCATTTCTCTCTTATAGTATTTTTCATACTTTGAAGTTGTGTTTTCACTTAAAATCTGTTTAATTGGCTGTAGTTTTTAATGTCAGACTACCTTTGTATACTAAAAGAAAGTCCATGGAAAGAGAGTATATATCAATTATAAAAATACATTTTATTCACATAATAAACTATGAAAAATATGCATTATTATAGTAAAGCACATCATTGTGTCAGCAAAGGAGAGAAGAGTATATAATTACCATAACATCAAGGGGAAGGTGGTGTTTAAAAATTTAAATGCAGTACCTCTTTATGATTTAATTCATACATACACACACACACACACACACACAAGCACACACACAGAAACCCTGATACATATTTCCTAAGCATTAGAAAGATTGCATTTATGTCATCAGTTAAAATACATTTTAGCATTTTACAAGGAAAAATTAGAGAAGAACGTCACTACCAAAGTAAAACAATATCTGCCTGTATATTATAACTGTTTTAATACAATATAACTTCAAACAAAAGACTTTAATAATGAGTGGCAATGAAGCAAACCCTTTTACCATAATCATATATTTTAGATTACATAATTACAACTTCAGAGAAACTAAGAGAATTAATGAAAAATATTTAGGAAAAACAAATGAGCTAACATCAATTCAGACATATTTATAAACAACCAATGTCACATGTTCCCTAAGTAGTCAGATACGCAAATAGAAACAGAATTAGTTCTCAATGGCACCAATATGTGTTTTGGAACTATTCTCATAAAACATGTTCAAATGTGTGCTAATGTGTCGGTAATTAAATAAAAATATATTATGTTGTAAGATATTATTTGGATGCTAATTCTTCCTCTATGTGCTTTATGATTTTTAAAATACTATATTTTGGAGTCACAAGTAAAGCAATATGATAGAAACTATACACATTGAGTATGTCAAGTAAAATAATTTAGATGACACAATTTTTAATATTTATTCAATAAATATTTCTTACTAATTTGAGAAATACTAGTATTTGGGTTTTTAACGTGAAAGATATCTTGTTTCTATTTTCAGACTTTTTCTTTATTCATACTACATTTCCTTTGGGTGCCTTCCTCAATTTTTTCATTTTATTCCTCATGTCTATGAATAGGTAGCCAAGATTTCCTTTTGTTTGTTTTCTCTTTTCCAAAAATGAGACATTCAGTTCACATGTCCCGGCAGATCTGTAACAAAACATTCTCAAACTGCACAAAGGCTTTTCTCCTACTTCTTCAAGTAGCTGAGGTGCAGGGAGGTTGAGGCCACCAGAGGTTGGTTATCTATTCCTTTCTCAACTCCCATGTGGTATATTTCATATCATATTTAACATAACACAGCATCCTATACAATGAGTGAAGACTCACTGAAATGCTGTAATGTGCAGTACGAAAACTCCCCCGCTTCTTTCTTCGTTTTAGACTCTTCTTTTCCCATCACCAACACAAGTGAGAAAAGGACCCATAGCTCATTCTCTTTTGTTAGGAGACAAAGAATACGTTCTAGCGATGAGCAGATGTCCATGGATACTGTACACCTGTTGGTATTCAGTCTTTATTCATGATAATACACGAACATTTATTCATTTGTGTCTTAAGTTATGCCACTTGGTTTTTGGAAGTGCACATTTTAAGAGATAATTTGTGTACTTTGCCCAAATCCAAAGCGCAGCACAGCAGGTGATATTCACAGTCGTAACACTTTCGTACTTGACACAAAACACCAATTAAATAATCTCTGACATTATTGACACACTGTGAGCCCTACATCAATATAAATACATTTTCCTATAGAAAATTAACTTATGGAAGTGAAAATTCTAATGTAAAATCAGATAAATCAGAAATTAACAGAAAGTATAACTTATTAAGAAACTATATTCTTTAGACCTATAGATTATCTTTAAGATTTCTTCAAACTTTTACATTTTGAGGAACTGTGGCTCAGTTAACAACTAAGCAAATTAAACCTATCATTGCAAATTGGTATGAGAATCAAATATACCAAGTGTAACTGGACAAGAACAACAAGTGAAATTGTGTGAAATACAGAAATCACTGTCATGGGTGCCATGGAGTTACCACCATGAGTGGACTCGGAAGAACAAAATTTTAAAAGGAGTGATTTAGCCAGGAAGTTACACCTACTTAATTGTAGTGCAAAGCTGAGAATTCAGGTTTTCTACAAACCATTTTTGGGTAAAATATTCAGCAAGGCTCTTAGTCTCCATTAAGACTTTAAAGCACAGGGCCACTTTACCTTAACCAGGAACTGCAAGGAATGAGAGAGTGAAAACTCAAAGATAGGAACTTGGAAAAGCAGAGGAGAGTTCCTGGGAGAGTGGACTCTAAAGAGAAAAGATCTCTACAGAAGAATGGATCTCTAGGAAGTATACAACCTTTCAGCAGAAAGCTACTGGTTACTGGAGTAAAAGTCCAGCCCAGCATGTCACATCCTGATTGGATAAAGGGAAATCATCATTGTACTGTTTAGTAGGGGAAGGAATGCCAAACTCATGACCTGAAAAATGAGGTCACTTTCACCCCTAAAATAAGTTAATATAAAGGCAATGAAAAATGACTAGATTGATTAAGGAGGTAATGGAGCCCACAGATCTATTCCTTATCTTTACAGGGAATATTATGAATAAAATGGGAGAGACGAAAAATGCTAAAAGACATTCAAGGTATTGATTGACTAGCGGAGAAAGTTTTACATAGACAATATCTTTAATAGAAGACAGTTGGTCTGTCTAGGTTCTTTATTATAAATAAGAGTAGAATTTTGGAATGTACAATTATGTTCTTTGGAAAATGTCAGGTGAACTAAAGGATATAGTTAAGATATATAAATTATTTTGTACAATCCATTTAAACAATGGATAGTATACTTTGTTTGTGCTTGTTTCTTATTAAATGTATAGCAAGATGAGTCCTTTAGTGGGAATAAAGGCCATTTTAAAATAGCTGTACTTAGGTTATTCAGATATCTTCCAGAGAAAAATACTCAGCCTATGTTTTATTGTTTCTGTATCCTTTATATCAGTACACCAGCCACTAGATAAAAATGAATAATTGGTTATTAGTTTAACTGTATGAAATTTTGTCTTATCTTACAAGTTATAAGGCCAAACATTTGATTGAAAAACAAAGAGAAAATAAAAGCAGTAGGAATCAAACCTATCAAAATCCACGTACTAGCACTGGATGGAGAGAAAGTGAAAACTGGAAGGACTACAATACACTTCCGGTTATGGCCACAGTGGACAGGCCATAGAGAGAGCCCAACACAGACAGGACCTGTGGGGCCACAACCAGGAGCATCAGGAATCACAAGAGCTGAGCTGGACTCATGCTGTTCATCCAAGACAGTCTGAAGACTGCAGGAGGACAGGGTCAGTGGAAAGCACTGTTTCAATGGGCTGAGAAGGCAAATTAGAAGACATAGTCTCAAAGTTGACCAAGACTGGAAACAAGTAGACAGAACCAAGAAAGTAAGATGTGTGTTCATTTTTGTACTATATTTTTTCAGTGTAAAAAAAAAGAGTTGCTAAAATAGCTATGAAAGTTATCAGTAGTCTTCTTTCAGCAGAAGCATGGGTTAGCAGTTCTGAGACTACATCATTGCAGTGTAGCCTGAGGAAATAAATAAATACATTCAGAATATTCAGTGCTGGTTTCTTATTATTCAAGAAAGAGCTCATAAGTAAAAGAGGAGCTGCTAGAATGAAAGGGATAGCAATGTACTGGGATTGCCTCAGTTTCAACTCAGAGATTTTAATAGATACATATAAAAGTGATATTTGTTTATAAATAAATACAATGTGTATATGAATATATAAAATGTGCAGGAGGGACATGAAAATGTCACAAGCCAGTATTGAGTACGCTTAATACTCAGACTGACTCCAAAGTGCGATACGTGCAGTTAGCTAATGAATCTCAGGGCCATCTCCAGCTATTACTTCTGGCCAAAGTGATCACTGAGACCTGTTATCCAAAAGACTTGGCTGTGCTGCCGTTACATTTAAACGTAATCTTAAATCATATAATGAGATGTTCCAGTCTTCTCCAGGAGACTGGAGGAGATTCAGGAATTGTGCCAGAATTCAGTTAATCTAATCATTGGGTTTTATAAATGGAGAAACTAAGACAAAGGGAGATGAAATTTCAACAAGATCCTGTAGCTGTTGTTCAGCTGTTGTTTGTTATATATCCAAAGCCGAGTTTTCTAAGTATTTAGCTAAAATATTTAATTATAGCTTGTCTCATGTCTCACAGTCCTAGTCAGTTTTAAGTTCACCTAATTAACAGCCATAACAAACATCTGTGTGATCTACAATACAGTGAACTATAAGAAAACAATGATGTATGGGTTTTACCTGTACATATCTTTGAGCTCATAAAAGAAAAAAAAAACAATATTAATATCAACTTTTACATTTTGCCTTTTATTCTTGTTCCTGTCCTTTTAAATTGTTGAAATTTTCCAACAATTTCTTAATCTTTCATCTTTCTTTTACATCATGTCTTCTGTATTTTCCTCCAGGCTCTCTGATTTGACATTATCTTAGCACCATTACAAACTGCCTCCTGAGCGAAAATACTCTTCTCTCCTCATCGTTAATAACTCCTCAAAATGATTATACTATAGCTTTAGAAGGCATCTTGACCTATGTTCCTAGTTTTAAATGTTGCGTACAATTACAGGTACAGTACTCCTCAAAATAGCTGAAAACTTTCATTTGTAATTATGACAGGGTTAGTTATCTAAGCCAAAAAGATGGTATCTAAAAAATAGGGAGCACGTCAGCCTTCCCTTAGAATTCTGTGAGCACTGCCTGCACTATTACAGTGATACAGAGAAAGGTTTGTGGGGTAAATACACTATCCCTGCTCTAGTTGTCTGGCTGTCTCTGTTTCTTTACATTTCATTGGTTTTTCCCCTATCAGTTTTTCATGATTTAACTATTCCACTGTGTGAGAATTTATAGAGCACACTGTGATTGTCATGTGCATTTTCTTGACAGTGAGTAATGTTAAGTGCATTTGTAGTACTGCCTGTCTTTTTCGCTGTATTCCTACTGATGTTCCTTACATACTATTTTGTAGTATGTATCATTTATGATATAATTCTTTATGCGTTACACATAGTTCATAATATATAACTTGTATACTCATTTGTCGATTGATGAAGTAAAAATGTGTCTATCTTGGTTATTGGTTCTAAGAAATATTTCCTAATTGTAAATCCATTAAGATATTATTGTCTTTTAGAATATCTACATTTTGTTGTTACATCTCAGTCTATGATTCATTAACTTTTGTACATAAAGTGAGATGGAAATGTATTTATTCATTTTTACATACACATATTTGATGTTCCATTATCGTTTGTTGAAAGTCTTTCAAATGAATTAACTGCATTTATTATTCAAGATCAACTGTTACTCAAGAATATCTCTGAATTTTTCCATCTGACCCATTTATCTATTTGTCTACATTTAAAGCAACACTAAATTCCCATTATCTGTAGAGCTTCATAGCTAAGTATGTAAGTGTGTTTTCTGTTGACTCTGAAAGTATTGCCTTTCAGTTTATGTATCTTCAGTTTAAAATTGTATAAGTAGTTTTACTTTCTGAAAGAAGTTTGGCTTTTCTCTTTTGTGGAAAACTTTCTTCTGTATGCAGCAGTCTAGGTTGATAAGTTTTCATTTTTCATCATTTCCTCTTTATCTTCTTATCACTCTCATTCTATAATCTTAGGTTCCCATGATTTCGGATGAGAAGACAGACACCATCTTACCTGTGAGATGCTTTGGTTCTTCCTTTCTCACCTAGCTGATTTCAGAAAATGTTCATTCTCTTTTTTTTTTGTCAGATGGGCTAGGATGTGCCAAGATATACTCCCAATCTCCTACACCTTCCATTTACTCATTTCAACTATTTCTCTGTCTCATTCTTTTTTTAAAGTTCAAATCTTTATTAGTACATTATGAATACACATCATCATTGCATTCAACATTAAGAGTTTGTAGCAGTATGTGACACAACTTGATTCTCAGTTTTCCCCCTTCCCCCACCCAACTGCAACCCCTCACCCCCTATAAACATAAGCTTTGTTTTCTTTTTTCATTATTATCACATGCTTTTCCCCTCATTATTTACCCCTACACCTTCTTTCTTTTAAAATATTTTCTATTTTGCAATATAGACTATATATACTAGAATTCATTTACATCTTCATTTTCTCAGACCACAGAACAGCTTGAATATTTACACATTTGTGTCCTATTTATTTCACTTATGAGAATGTCTTGAAGGTACATCCATTTGAATATGAATGACTCAATCTTATCATTTTTAATGGCAGAATAGTACTCCATTCTATAAAAGAATCACATCTTTATCCAGTCTCCAGTTCATGGACATTTGGGTTGTTTCCAAGATTTAGCAATCACAAACTGAGCTGCTATAAGTGTGGTGCACATATGTAGCTGTGATATGAATCTTTTAATTCTTTTATGTATATACCTACCAGAGCAATGGCCAGGTCAAATGGAACCTCCAATCCTAGCTTTCTGAAGAATCTCTACACTGATTTCCACATGGGTTGTACTAGTCTATACTCCTACCAGCAGTGGAGAAGGGTTCCTTTTTCTCTAAAACCTTGCCAACATTTGTTGCTGGCTAATTCCGAGAAAGCAGCCATTCTTTGTGGAATGAGATGAAATCTCAGTGTAGTTTTCATCTGCATCTCTCGAATGACCAGTGATGTGGAGCATTACTTCTTAGCTGCTCTCCTTTCTTCCTCTGAAAGGTATCTGTTCATTTCAGTTGCCCATTTTTGAATTGAGTCTTTAAATTTGGGTGGGCTGATTCTTTTTCTTCTCTTTCTTTAAGAATCCAAGTATGACTATCTTAGGACAGTTAATAGAGACACATGCAAATTGAATGTTCTGCTCTTTTTGTTTTCTTTCCTTTATATATGTTTGCTTTATGGTTTATTTTTTCATACTCATGCTGGCAACAGTTTCATTGTCTTTCCAGTGGAATCTCTATTTATCTATTTGAGAAAAGGTTCCAGTATATAGTGCAGTTGTCCTTGAATTCATTGTGTAGCCCAGGCTGGCCTCAAACTCAGCTTCTTGCTGAGTCTCTCCTGTGTTGGGGTTACAGACTTGTGTGAACACACCCAGTAATAGCTCTATTGTTATATAATTTTTTTCTAGCATTTCAGTTTTCTTATACTTTTGAATTTATACTTTTATGCTGAAAATACCCATTAGTTTATTTAAAATCATCTAGTTTTTTTATTATTTTCTTTAACAAAATCATCAGACTTGCTTCAAATCTCTAAATATACTTACATGCTCCACTTTGGGGTCAGCTTCCATTAACACTCTTCTTTCTTAAACATGAGTCACATGCTCTTGCTTCATCAAATGTTTTATAGGAGTTTTTATTTTTATGTGCTACATGTAGTGAGAAAAATATAGAGCAGCGCAACGGCACTGAGCCGGCCTATCAAGTGCAAGCCCCAAAGTTTGATTCCAAGTACAAAAAAATAAAAATAAAGTAAGACTATAGAAACTAAAATAACTATCTGAGCTCCTAAGAAAGCAAATATGAAAGTATCATAAGCTATAAACATTTATAGAAAAATGGATGAACACGGAAGCCAAACTCTCAAGTGAAATACATAGAAAATGTATAAATAATGAACAGTTTCTCCAGTGTGAGAAAACGCAAGTGTAAAGAAGACCAAATGTAGAATAGATAAGGCAAAGTAGGAAGAAAAGCCAACAAGGGGAGTGGAAAGGGGGGGTGGGAAAAGAAATTAAAAATGAAACAGTTTTGTAAACAGGGAGGGTTGAAAGAGCTGAATGGAAGGAAGGGAATGGGGAAAAACAAGAACAAAGGTGTATTGTGTACAGTTACAAATTCCAATGATGAATGTGACCATAAAGTTTACCGAAAGTGTACTAAAAAAACTTAATGAAAAAAATTATTTAGTCAAATTGAAAAAAAATTTTATAAAACAAATGTATCCTATAACACTGCAATACAGAATACTGAGTCAATTTTGTTTGCAATTGAGAAGCTTTGTGGCATATTTAGTTTGGATTTTTTTTAGTATTATTAAATTCAAATACTCTAAGCAGAATTGAGGCCTCTGTTTCAGAATTACAAATGTCATTTTTTAAAAATTTGCAACCCAGGTCATAATTTTAAAAGTTGTGGGGGATTAATCTTGCCTTTCCAGCTTCCATGCTAATTTTCTGGATTCTGCTCTCTCTGAACCCACGAGTTTCTGACACTGAGAGCAACTACTTTCAACCTAACATTTTATGACTCATATAGTTACATATATATAAGCTGAGATAAAAGAAAAAGTATCTGTCAGTCTTGTTTAAGCCATGCTAATTTATCATTTGTACACTGAGAAAGTTCTGGTTGTCTCCCTCGATATACAATGAAATTGGTGATTTCCTGAAGGAAGGAAAATTAAAGAGAACTGAGGAGATTAAATTCTGTTTTTAATTTGATCAAGTATAAAATGGGAAAACATAAAACATTTTGAAGCAAAGTGCTAATTCTTCATAATTAAAATATTTATTTATTTAAAATAAAACCCAACCTTTTTCTAAAAATATAACAATGTATTTTGGTTTATGAATAAAAAAACATGGCATATATAATTTTCTTAAGATATTATATTTATTTATTTATTTATTTATTTATTTTTGGTACTGGAGATCAAACACAAGGCCTTGGGCTTACAAGGCAGAAGAGGTGCCACTGAGTTAATCCCTGCCCGCCAAACTCTTTTGAAATAGTACTTTGGTTGTAAATTTTCTACTTGCTTTAATTTTCACTGTAATGCAATCCCTAACATTTTGTGCTGGAGAAAATAACACTGTAATCTTATTTTACCTCTCATTCAGAAAAAATGTAAAATGAAGAATCTACTGGTCAATGGTAATAATAAAAATATGATTTTGAAATCTTAGTTTAAAGCATAGAAAGAAATGCCTCACATAACTACAATTACTCAGAAAGCACAGTTTTAGAGGTATAATGAGATCTGATAAAAAATATCAACAGCCAAAAGCAGTAACATCCAAGAGCATTTAATGTGCCAATCTTATTTTTGTATTAGAACTCATCTTCAGTATGATTCATGATACTGAATGCAGCATGAATATTGAGAGCGTCATTCCCACAGGAAAACTAGTAGAATCACAGAAACCATTCAAACATCTCTAAACAAAGAGGATTGGGAACCAAAAGGAGAAGAACTCCAGCGACACGTCATTGCCTTAGCAAAACTACAGATCTCCAAACAGTGGAAAGGACATTTCCAATCACTCTTGAGAGTCAATACACAACAAGCCGACCTGCAGTGTAGGAATAGAGGGAGGCTTTACACATTCGCAACCAAAAGTTTTTTTACTGAATGAGAAGAGAACAGTTGGGCAGCCACAATGTGTGAGCTGAGCTTTCACCAGCGACGAGGAAGAAAGAAATTCAAAGAGTCCGTCCTTTGTTTCTGGTTATCACAATTTACTGGTTAATCTAAGAAAACAGAAATAAGAAAAAAATGGATAGCTCAAGAAGCCAAGAAATACAAATCCACTAAATGTGAAAAGTATTAAGCCCCATCCTAGCTAAAAAAGCCTTCTGGCTGGTTCCATGATTATCAGAGTTAAGAAGAAAAATCTATCATGAACAAAGAAAGCAAACTTGTACAGATACTTAATGACATTTTAATAGCCACGTGTGGAGGTATGATGAATTAAAACCCTCAGCAGTTTCAGCACAAAAAGGCATCTGTATTTATCTGTCATATTTTTTCTCACATGCCCATTGTCATATGATGAAGAATAGACGTGTCTTAAGAGAAATGACAGAGATTGTTCTGTATCACACTGGATTTTTCCCATTGCAAATTTGAAGCCTTTGTAGGAGGGATTCAGGGAAGAGGTGCTCAGATAAATACTTCAGATGCTCCCAGGACCTGCTCTCTCCCCTGCTGTGTATTTGCACAATCTATATTTTGACTAAATTTAAAAAAAAAAACATAATCCAATCCATTCTCTTTAATTTTCGCCATTAGGGAAATCACCTATTTTATTACATATTCAAGACTGCAATGGTAGCTTTCAAAATGTAGGAATTATAAATTATCATGGCTTAAATATGACTAATGCATTCTTTTTCTTTTGTCTCAATATACAAGAAAGCAGATGTAAGTCATAAAAACGAGGTTTCTGTGAGGAATACACTTAAGTAAGGCTTTCTCTGTATCTCCAGCCTGGAGTCTGGTGAACTTAGAGTTGTATTTTCTGGTCAGATTTGCTCAATATGCATTATTATTTCTTTGTGTACATTTTCTGTACCACCCTCTTTTTCTTCCCTTGGGGAATTCCAGTTACATGTTATTTGTCTACTTGTTGTTGTCTTAGGGTTATTAGGGTTTTACTATGGCAAGCGAGATTTATTATAGCAATTATACATCATCAGAGAGATTAGAATTTTGAGAACTGAGATTATTCTTATATCAGTTTTTATGAAGTACTGTAGGTGTAAAAGCCATGCATTTTGCCAGTAAGTGCCTTTATTGAAGTAGACTTTTAATAAAGTAAGGTACAAAGCTATGACAAAGCATTATGAGTGTGATCTGAAATGTCTCCAAACTTTGTGGGCCAAAGGTTTGGTTGCCAGTGTGGAGCACTACAGTGGTGAAGACTTCGGGATTTGGGAGAGTAGAACAAAGACAATGGGGTGTGTGTGCCCTTGAAAGTGATATTACTGAGACCTTAGCTGGCTGTCTGCTCCCTCTGTATTTTCAGACCCCCTCAGAGAGCTAGTTTTGTGCCTGGAACTGCACCTTGGAAATTTAGCCATTCTCCTTTAAGATGGTCACCTTTAGTGCTGCACTGAGTCATCATCAGGAGGTCTGCACTGCTAAGGAGGCTACCAAAGGTCAGTGACAAAGATCTGCAACCCCCTCTGTGGTTGCTGCCTGGCCAATTTAAAATTAACCCTGAGATGGCTTGTTCCTGAGGAAGTGGGCTAAATGACCTATGTCTCCAAGGTATGCATGATAACAATTCAAACAGTTAAACAAGCACGCCATGTTGGCGAGACTGATTGTGTTTACTCTCTATACTGTGATTTGTGAGATAAATAAATAACATGGCACAACTCCTGTTCTTTCCTGATGAATTAGCAAAAGTGTCAGAATATATGATGCATAGCTGTGGTTAGGTTAAAGTCCTAAGGAAGTATTAACCCAGATAGAATATAGATAGGAATTTTTGAAGAACTGAAAATTGGTTACCCCAGTTGCTATATTTGCTTGATCCTTTGAAATATTCTGTGGTTATTAACCTTTGCTCATGATTGATGAAGTCATTTAACAGACCTAGTTTTTAGGGTATAAAAGAAACCTGAGAAATAAACATGGCACTCACTTGGTATTGACTGATGAGCCCTCCCAAGGTCTCGCCGTCCTGTCAGTCATTTTTCTCACATCCTAACCCCTCCAGCTTGAGGACCCCATTGCTCTGCCTGGCTGACCCCAGCAGTTTTGCCCCTCTTCCTGCTTCTGTGATGCCCTGCCTTGCTGCCGGGTCATGTGATAGATCCATGTGAGAGTGGACTTAACTTTGTTAGTGGGCTAACAAAAACTTTCTTCTTTGTAAGTTGATTATCTCAAGTACTTTCACATTGCACAGGAAGCTAATACAGAGAGAAGTATGGGAAATTTTTTGTCCAGTCTGTACCTAGATTTTTATTTTTAATGCTATATTTTCAGAATACTTTTAATTTTCAAAAAGTCTAATATTTTTACTTTTTCTTTCATCTAAAGTACATTGTAGAACACATACTTTCATATGTGAAGTTTTGCAAGTAATTTTTGTAATCTTTTGAAACTATAATTTTATCTTATATTTAGTAATTATTCAATTTCATGTACATATTTTAATTCAGTGTGTTGTATAAACATAGAGTTAAGTTTTTTAACCTTCATATTATTTAATTTCCAATTACAGTTACTAAAATAATTAAAATTCTCACATTTTAGAACTACCAGTATTTTTCTCACATTATCACTGAATCTATTAAGTTGGGCAGAATTAACATTTTATCATTTTATCTCTTTAAGTACATAAATATGATACGTCCTTCAAATATCTTTGTCTATTTTTATTCATCTGCATGTTATACTTTTCACTTTGTCTAATTATATTAGTTTTATGTTGCTCACCAACTTTACATAGATTTTATGAAAATTTGCTTAAATCAGCCTTAAGTAACCCATGTGTTTGCTGCTATAAAAGTCTAACTTTATTTCAAAATTGTTATTGTATTTGTTTGCAAGTAATAAATGTCTTTTGTACAAATTCATTTTTTATCTCAATATGACATCTCTAAAATGTCCTAACTATGACATATTGCAGTTATTGAAACTAAAAGAGAATCACTTTTTTCCAACAGCCAGGCTGTGTAACCACTATGAATTCTACTGAGTGATCTAGATCATATTTTCAGTATTTTTCAATCTGTCTGTATGAAGGATATTAATCTGTTATTTACTTTTTTGTGAATTGTACTTGTCTAATTTTAGGATCATCAAGAAAGCAATCTCATTGTAAGTTAAGACTAATATTTATCTCTTAAAAATAATTGTTTATCTTTTCATTATTACCTTGTTGTAGTACATAACTGAATTGCTTAATTTCAAACCTTTACAAAAATTATTATTTTCTAAATGTTTAATAGATTCCATTGGTCTAGAGTTTTTGGAAAGGGTGATTTTTATTTAAGATTTAATTGTTTGGCTCTTTTGGACAATTCTCATTATTTATGTCTCTCACTAAATTTAAACAAGTGTAATGTTTTCAGTTTGTATAATTTTATATATCAGAATCCTCTTAAGTAGCTTAAAACAGTAGCCAGGCTTTAATTTAATTATTTTATTTTTCTTGTGCTTCAGTGGTTATGACCTGTCGATAAATCTTACATCTTTAGATAATTTCTATTTTTGATAATCTTATCCAGAGATTTAAATTAATAGAGAAATCTACTACAAATGCTTATAATTACAAATGTTTTCTATAAATAACCATCTCTTCTTCATCAGTTTTTCCAGTGGGCTTTGAGAGATATTTATCACGGTTTTCTAAAAGTCAGTGTCTATCTCTGTCATTTAAGTTGATCTGGAATATTGATGAAATTACAGAATTAGGTATTAATTTTGTTACATTTTTCTATTTTCATGTCAGGTGATTCTCTATAATGTAGTTTGAGACACTGATTTCATTTTTAATTTTCCTCAGTGGTTGAAAAGTTATTTTCTAAACATTTAATTTTTACTGCTGAAAACTATAAGCTGTGCTGGCTCTGGTAGCACATATACAAGAACTGTAAGAACCGTTTTGCACTGAAATTATTAGAAAAACAAGAAGATTCAAGAATGTGACAGAGAAGTCCAAATACTTACTGTGAACTTTCCTCTATCTCACCTGTCTCATGTAATCAAAGTACTTTATCAAAACAAGGAAGTCCACAATTGTACAGCACAATTGATAAGTACAGATCACCCAATTTACATGCAGTCATTTTTGTGTGTCTTTGTATGTAATTCCATGAGGTGCTTACACATCTATAAATTCACAAAACCATCGTCGTAATCAGTACAGAACTGTTCTGGCACCGTGAAGGAACACAATTCCCTATGCTCTGATCCATTTATAGTATATTCTCTTTCCACACCAAAATGCAAGGCCCTAATTAGTTCTTCATCTCTATACTTGCCATTGTGAAATGTGTTATACATTAAAATTGATTTATTAAGAGCAAGTTAATGATACAGATCACTCGGGCTATCTCTGACTTTAATGAAGTGATCAATGTAGGAAGAGCAGCTTCAGATACTGAAAAAAACCAAATGGTCATTATTCTATTTATAACTGCAAATAACTCTTATATTACTAGGAACTGACATTTTAGGAACTGACATTTTATCTTTTTATTTTTCTTCTCTTTTATTTTTAATTTGGATTTCACTTTTATTTGGATGGAAAACAAAAATCACAACAAATACTAGATTCTGTGAAGGTAATCTAAAATGTTTTAAAATACAAAGAAAATAAACCTCACCAGCGATTTAGTTCAGTGGTTCCAGTGTCTGTCTCTGAAGTGCAAGGTCATGAGTTTGAATCCAGACACACACACACACACACACACACACACACACACACACACACAGCAGAAAATAAACCTCAATTAAAATATATTTTAAAATAAATTAAATTTTTTTACCTAAATTACCAGAATAATCAAGATGTAGACTGAGATCAGGAACGGGCCAATGAGCTGATGGTAACTGTCAATATAGAATCCCACTGTGTGGGCCAGATTATATCACAATATAGAAATTTAGCCCACTGCAATTTGAAAATAAAGTCTGATTTCTCACAGCCTAAAGTCTTCTGGAAAGAGATGCCAAATATTCCCGTGGAGTCTTCTGCTGTTTTCTTGAAGCTCTCAGAAGTGGAACTGCCATCAGCAGTTGATTTGGTGATTACTATGTAGTGTCTCTCTGGACTCAGGGTTTGGTTGTTATTATCACTCTAAAAACCCACTATGTCACACTCTTAAAGAAACAGTTATGTCAGAAGAAAGGCTCTCTCCTTTATTCTGTTGGTTCTTTCACATTCTTTGATACAAATGATGGTTGAGTGTTTGAAAGATGTTATTTTTGTAAGAAGGAACATCATTTTACAATCATTTGGCATTGTTCAAATTGTTGTTCTTAACTTATCAGAGTACCATTTAGTGGCCATGATTTGAACGTCGTGACCAAGACCTTACGGGACTGTTCCAACCAATACCTCTCACATATACTATCTTCGGAGATGTAGAAAGAAATGATAGACAAATTAAAGAATGTGTAAAATGTAGCAAGACTCAAACCCACCAATCAACTTACATTGATGTTTACATCAAAAGGAAGTAATAATTAATTTAAAAATGACTTTGGGGGCATATAATAATAATAATTTTTCCTTTTTATCTGAGAAAATTAGAACCAAATCATTCAAGTGAAAACTTAGATATTCGTTGAATAGGAAAGTAAAAACAATAAAAAAAGAACACTTAAACACAAGTCATCCCTTACAAGATACTGTAAAAGTACGAGATATATTGAATGCATGTGCCAATGTCCCAAAACAAACCTCACCTTTCCACAGTGTCAATGTACAAGAGAGGAAAAAGGAGGGCTGGAGTTATGGGAAAAGATGAATTATACTTTTGATCTCTTTTCAAAAACAAAAGTAAGTAAGTAAGAATTCCACTGATGCAAGGAACTCCATAGAAACAGGAAGAAAATCCAGGAAAAAAATGCTTTACCCCAGGTAGCTGGACTTCTCTGGTCATGACCACGAGAAGCAAGAGCAGCATTGATTTAATCAAACCTTTGTGCTTTGAGTAATCGAAAGAAATGACAACAGGAAAGTAATTTGAAGTAATTTTAAATGCATCTACTGCCCATCAAAAAACTTTTGTGAAGCAACCAAATGACTGTGGAGAGACAGAGAGGAATTAGGTCAAACGCAGCTGGAGCTATCATGGAGAGAACATTTTAAACGAGACGAACACATTGCTGCCCACAGGTCCCAAAGGATGAAAGGTGTAAAACACAACGGTTAGTGATAGTTTCTGAAAGCTTTTCTAAGAGTCACATTTTAACAAAGGTTTTGGGGAGAAATATGAGATGAGCAGGCATGAGGCCTAGAAATGATGAGAACGCGGCCATGAAATGAGGTGAGCATTCTCTGGAATGCTTTCCTAGAAAAATAATTAAAAGAGAAATCCCCTCAATAAGTAGATCATCTACATTATTATTTTATTTTTTTATTTTTGAGATAGGGTCTCTTTGTAGTTCAGGCTGGCCCTGAGCTCAGCCTCAAACTCACATCACAGCAATCCTCCTGCCTCTGCCTCTCTCGTTCTGGGATTACAGGAGTGATTCACCATGCCCAGTGAGGCATGTGGTACTGATAGCTGCTGGGCAAGTCTCCACACCCAGTATTGTATGTGGTTAACTGGGGTTCGAACCTGTTGTCCTTGGGTTTGCAAGACAGGTCTGGAGCCGCTGAGCTAAATCCCTGGCCCGATCATCTACATTATTTAAAGAACACTCTGTGATATATCACATATAGCATATATTATATATAAAATATAATATATAATAAATATAATATATAATATATATTATTTCAGTGTAGATCTATTCAGTATATATTGTTTCGGTACTGACCTGCTCATCGTGGCAGATATCCGTCTCTCTGAACCAGCATTGCACCGTGTAAAATCTCACACTAGTCTTCCCAACTTCACAGGGATTAAAAAGTTCTGCATCTGCTGGTTTTTAGCATCAGCGGCCCCGGAGAAACGTGGGAATTGTACGGCAAGTCTCATTTCCATTTGGACGGCATTTTTATCTTGCTAAAAGAAGCTGTACAAAGAAGAATTAGGCAGCAAGACTGGGGCTTTCTAACTGATGCCCTGGCCTTTAAATCTGTCTTCACGCAGGCTCAGACATCCTAAAGAAACACTTCGCTCCTGGGGCTATTAAGCAGAATGGCTGCTTCCTGATAAATGGTGCTCTGTCTTGTCCATTTGTTCTTCTCCAGGCAGCTCTTTAAGAAGGACCTTAAAGATGGAGGAGAAAGGTGGGGTGGGGAAGCTGACTTGTACCCTGACCATCATCTCATGCCAAATAAACCCACACTGCACATTTCTCTTTAGCAAAGTAGGTACTACCTCAAAAGGAAGCCCTTTTTAATGAAAAATTTCAGAGCAGTGAGGTAAACATTCACACTTGGCTTCGATGTACTTCTCTTTTTAAAGGAAAAGATTGAGGAGATCACATACTCACTGCATGCTAACAAGAACGAAGCTGCCTCAGTAAATTTAATATGTATTTCTTGAAGATACCTGGACAACAGTGGTCCAGGGTCTGACATAGTTGTGAAATATTTACAGGAATGGATAGGTTTGTCTATCACATTGGATAGGTTTGTCAGCCTATGTTGGCAGAGTGGAGTGTGTGTGTGTGTGTGTGTGTGTGTGTGTGTGTGTGTGTGACACAGAGAGTGGGAAAAGAGGGAGAATTCCTGTGGCACTAGAAAATGGCTGCCCTGACAAGGGAAGAGGAAATAAAATGGAGAACCGACTGGTGTTTCACAGAACTGAAGAGATAAATAGAAAGCATGAGAGAAAATCTTTAATACCCATTCTCAAAGGGAAATTTAAGGGCATTTCTCCCACCTGAAAGAGCTTGAGTACATAGGCAAAAACAGATGAAAGAAATTCTGAAGAATGAGTAACAACATTTTATAAAGGTGGTTTGTCATTAGCAGGACTGAAGCAGAGAGGGCAGGGCTAGTCTTCTGAAGTTCCTGCGAAACTTCCTTTAGGGGAACATTTAGCTTTACCTTCCAGCTTAGACGAGGACAGTTCTATTTAGTTTCCTATCTCATTCCTTTGACATCTTCTCTATCCTATTTAGGCACTAGAGAGATTGAGAACTGGTTAGGAAAATGAAAGAAGAGGAGAAATAATAAGAACAAGAAAAAGAGAGTAACTACACTCTCAGCTCCAAATTATAGAACCTGCCTACCTGCATAACTATATAAAGCCTTGACTGACCTACATAGTATGGAAATTGAAACTGAATGATACTTTGGGCAGAATGCATGAAGGAACTCACATGTAACTGAAAAGAATGACAATATCACTGCAATATCATAGAAAATCATCTGTTTTTTTCCTAGAAAAAAGAGTATGTTTACATTCTTGTATCTTTACAATGAAGAAAATAAACTTTCCCAAAATAATTATATGTATAAATACACACACAAATAGTCTTTTCTTCCTACATTCTCACTGTCTCTTTTTGTACATGATATAGTCATACATAATGAAAGAAATAAAGTCTCATAATTCTAATATTATATTATATATTAGTATCTTATTAATATACCACTGTAAAGTAATAATGTTAAAATTGATTCTTTTATTTCTTTCATTTTAAAAATTGACAAAATAAGAGATTTTAAACTATTGTGATCTAAATGATAATTCAATCACCTACTTATATATAAGAGTATTTTCCTATCTGGAAGGAAAAATACAAATGTGCTGAAGATTCTTTCAGTAGTCAGAAAGCTTTCCAGAAAATCCTGGCTTGGAGGTGTCCACCTAGTGGTCAGGATCCTGCAGTACATAAGAAAAAACTCAAGACCATCTAAAGACATAAGGAGAACTAATGAAAAAAATGAGAGAAGAATGAATGGACAGCTGAGAACAGTTTGCAAACAGAAAACAGTATACAACAGCCTTGTATGATTTTCCACAAATGAACTTCCAAAGGTCTACTTTTATAAAATAAAATAAATTTTATTACATTTAATAAAAATTTTATTGAGTTTTTATTAAATAATTTTCATTATTAAATTTTATTTTTATAAAAGAAAATAATAATGAAAAAATTATTTGAAATAATCTTATACTTCAGGCTGAATTTAAGTTAATATTGTCTACCTTGTTTATATAAAGCCATCATTATATACAGATATTTTATTATCTACTTGCTATGGAGTTTATGCTTTAAATTATGGATATTATAGTGTCATGCTGACAATGTATGCTATGACTTCTAAAAGTATTCCAGTAGGGCATGTATTTTATTACTGGAGAAAATATTTCTGTTTGGAAAATAAAACAATTAAATAAAATCTCTGTAGTGTATATTCAAAGCAGAAAATGTAGACATGCTTCCTTATTCACTTTTTCTGGATAATGAATTTCAATAATTTAACAGTACAGAAATGCTCCTTCCTCATCTCCATGCAGGGAAGGAAAATAACCTTAGGACAGACAGCACATCACCCTAGGAAGAGAAATGCTGAAATGGAAACTTGTTTCCTTTAGATTCTTTACTATGCACAGATTTTTCTCTATTTCTGATGACATGTAATATGGATAGACCATGGAGATCCTAAGGCGACTTTACTGAGTTTCACAATGGGAAAGAAATAATAAAGAAATATTTTCCTGTAGTAGCCGTTTGGCAGGTAAGTACCTTACCTATGGCAAGGTAAGTATCACAAAGTCAATGGTAAGAATAACAAGTTAGAACCAAGTCCTTGTAAAGAAATCATGAATCAATACAAGTAAATACAATACAAATAAAGTGATACATGCACTATATCCCAGACTAGTAAAAACTCCAAACTAATATCAGTATTAAACACCAGTTCACAAGTCAATTTTTTCCCTTGGGTTGGAGAGGTAATAAAATACTATAATTACCAATTAAATCAGTTTTTGTGAAGAAAATAAAATTACATTTTTGATGAGCAAAAAGTGCCATAAATCTGCTGGACAAAACAGTTGAGACGAACAGATAGACTAGAAAGTCTGGAAACGTATTCGAAGCCCAGGAATGGACTGGTGAACAACTTTTCCAGATGCTGATCAGAAAATCTTCCTACACCCTGAACCACAGGGCAAATTCTCTTCAGAAAATGTGGACATTTTTCCAGACTTCCATTATGGACTGGCTGCTGTGTTCCATGTGCTTAGATTTCTGTCCATTGTTGGATCACAGCTGGGTCAATAATTATTCCATCTTTGGAGAAAAGCATGCTTCAATTTTGATGACTCGCTGTGTCTTCACTGACTCCTCTACTCCTCCTTTACTAGAAAATTGTCTCTAAATCATGTTCTGAGTAATTATAAGGTTATTTATTTTTTTAGTCTATTTTGTAGTCTTTCAGTAACAAGGAATGTCACTCCACTTTCAGTCTTTGGTAAGGAGTCTGCTTTAACCCCTAAACATGAGAACGAATCTGCTGTGATGAATAAATACATCAAGAGTTTTCTGTAGCCCCTCAGCATCAGGAGAACTAGTTAACTCCAAAAGACAGAATTAAGTAAACTTAAAAATCAGAAATAATTTATCATGAGTTTTGTGGTTATGCCTAAAATAGATCAATAAATGTTTTATTAGTTAAAAAAGGAAAATAAAACATAGGCAAATAAGAGCAAAGATGTCTGAATATGTAAATACAGAAGCTATAAAAAGAGAGATACACATCCTGTGTCAATTATGATTTCACAAAAACTGATGGAGATAGGCATGATACAAGAAGGGACAAGTCTAAAAAAATAAATCAGTGTGTTTATAAAAATGCAAACTCAAGAGCATTGGGAAAATACAAGTACGTACTTTCATTTGTTAGAAGCATATTCTGAATTCCTATGCCTTGATGAAGGGTTTAATATATTTCAAAATTATTAGAAGAAAACAGCAGTTCCCTATTGGAGAACACAAAAATGTTCATTTTCTTGGTTTGATTATTCTAGCTTATATAAGTGTATCTAACAAATTAACATGATGTACATCATCAGGAAGTACAAATATTATTTCTCACTTTAAAAAAGAAAGGTCCCAAAGTGCCAAACACTTCGAAGGAAGAAAGGAAGAGGAGAGAGATGGAGAGAAGGAGGAGAGGGAGGGAGGGGAGAGGGAGGGAGGGAGGGAGGGAGGGTGGTGGGATAAGAACCGATCATTTTAAACTGAAGCAGAAAGTATCCATGGTGTTGTGCCAACCACGGTCTCTGGTAATTTTAATACAAAGCTAAGCAATTAAAGACTTGTATAAATTTCCACGGGAAACTGAATTCCAAGTCTGATCTATGAAAACCACAAGAATGGATTTTTCTGTCATTCAGTCAGCAAAGGCTCCAAAGGAAATTCCATTAAAACAACCAATGCGTGTGTTGCTTTTAACTGAGAGCAGTTTCTGATCTGGCTAATTATCTCTTGTGCATAGGAAAGGATTGGTAATAAAAGACTGATAGACCGCCAGGCTCTGAGACTGTGTCGGCACAGGCCCAGGAACCTGACTTGGTTGAATGGTTCATTCCTTTCAATTTGCTACAGGCTCTTTACGTGGATGAACAGCAGCAGAGTTCCAGGAAATGTGCTCTGTTCCGAGATGGTCCATAGGGCCCCATGAAACACAACTTATCATTGTTTGCCTTAAAGAAATTACACAATAATTTAGAATGTTTTTAGTAGGATAAATGCGCTGACGATCTCCCATGTTAACTAGCCTCTTTGAATGTCTTTTGAAAACTAGACTTCTGATCAATACATCTGAGTTCATGCACCATGAACACTGGTTCTTTCTCATGTTACATCTTTGTATACAGAAATAACTTCCTTTCTCAGTCCTTGTTTCTGTCACTTGAGCTTTCCCCCTATCTCTGACGTAAGGTACAATTTCGGTGTGATTATACTCCTGGACTCCAGCTTTGGCCCTTCCACTTAGAAGTTGTCTTTTTTTCCCTGAGGAAATGTTGGCTCAGGCTCCACACTTTCCGTAGTGCAGTATACAGCGGGCTCTGTTTATTGGTGAACCTACTCAAGTGAGCAAAGTTTCCAGTCTCATCTCTTCAATTTGAAGATTTATGCAATGCGTATCTGTGTGCCATTTTTGCTGCACATCTGCCTACTTGGATAAACTAGGTCTCAATATGTATGATTTGAACAAACAAATGAATGAATGGATGACTCAGTTGCCTGTGCTAGCTTTGATGATTTTTGCCAAGTTACAATGTGTGTCTGTCATTTTACAATCTTGTCTAAACTATTAGCAATTTGTATACACACTGAAAAAGTAATAAGAGAGGAAAAAGTCCTTGGAAAGCAAGTAAATTAAAGTGATATTTATTACTGATAATTACTTCACAAGCTACTACCTGTGGAGACTTATCCTTACGTTGGATTTACCAAAACATTATAATGTATTCCCAGTCCTTCATAACAACATTAACCATCAGCTAAACAACCAACATTTACCATTACAAAAACAACACCAGATAAAAAAAAGCCACCTAGCCCCTGATCTTTAAATGAAGCTGCTCACTTGGCAAACATCCCTGTTAAATTAAAAAAAAAAAAAATTTAGAGCACTCTGTTAAACCTCCAACCTCTTAAAAAACGTCCAAATCCAAAGGTAACCAAAACTTTTAATAATTAATTTAGGAGTGTGTTACAATTTAAAGTGACTTATGAAATATTTTTCCATATGTACATTCACATGAACAGTATATTTTCAATCAAAAGTTAGTTCAAATGCTAAAAAGCAAGTAAACACCATTGGGTAGAGACAAGATAAGCCAATGTGAGAAGCACAAAGGGAAATCCAAGTGACAGCCCCGGACTGGCCCCTGATGCCTCTGTCGCATTGTTCTGGATGCTCTGTGACTGTCACTTTGTCTAAAGATGACAGCATTTCATCGCCTTTGTGAGATTAAAGCTCCCTTTCAAATACTAATGCCAACACTGTTAGAGTTTGTCAGCAAAGTAAAAAATTCAATAAAAGTCCCTAAGGGTGAGAAGCTAATTAGGTCTAAGGAAGCCAAGGTTTGCTCTTAGAGCTGAGAAAACAGACAGGACCCTGGGGCTGATGGGAAGAGCAAGATTCCAAAGGACACAGTTATGCTCTGGCCAGACCAACCATGGGGTTTCTGAAATTTCCCCTCCTTCTCATGCCCTTCCTTCCTCTTCACTCCTCCTTCTTCTCCTTATTGGAGAGGGACGGTGGGGGGTGGTGCTGGAATTTGTGGAACAGCAGCACAGCCTGCAATTACACAAAATGAGAAATGGTTCTTCTTGGGTCATGTGTCAAAATTCACGATCAGGTTGAGAACTGCATGTTGAATGTTAAATGAAGAATTCAACACCACGATTCTTTATTTGATAGCTTTATTTGATAGCCAGTTTTATTTGATAGTCTGTGGAGAACTTTCACCTCCTCACCCCAGGTCAACAGAAGAAAATAAAAATATTATATATATTTATGAATATGTGCATTAATTTCTCTTCGAATCTCTTTAATACTTTATGTCCATGAGATTATTGCTAAGAGGAAATGTCAGCTTGATTGTTTGGGGAGTCACACTGGTGGACTTCCAGTCACTTCTGGTTGTTCTGGGGTTGCTGGTAAGTCATCGAGGGCTGACTTTGGGGACTATAATTGGCCCTTTGTCCTTCCTCACTGGCATTTCCTCTCTTATCTACATCCTGGCTACTGTGAACTAAACATCCTCTTCCTTCGAACTCTTCTGCCATGACTTTTCTGTCTTATAGTCAGCCATCATTGTGAGCTGAATGAAGTATCTACTTGCATTTGTGGGGGTGGGTTATTGTGTACTAGCAAAAAGAGAGCTCACTAAGAGCCTCAGTTATTTGAAAATGTTACATAATTAATTCCATTAATATTAAACGTTCATCAGTTCTTGGTGATTGTTTAAGGATTCTAATACCAATTATTATCTGAGAACTTATTTAACTTAGTAGATGAAGTAGGTAATGATGTAGGAGAGATAGTGGTGAGCAGGACACAAAGCAAATCAGTTCCCATGGGAGGGAAAAGCATTCTAAAATAATAGCCAAAACATGGACCATCTTTGACATAGACAGCTAAGCTGTAGGGGAAAAAACAGAAGGATTCAAAGAATATATATTAATGTTTTCTAACTAAAAACTGGGTAAGAGTGAGGGGGAAGAGAGGAGAGAGAGAAGAGAGCAGAGAGAGAGAGAGAGAGAGAGAGAGGGTGGGGGTGAGACAAATGAAAGAAATTTTGGTATAATGATGCAGAAATTTAACATTTGACAAGTCCCTATTTTCAGTCTGACACTTGTGTTGGATCTTCTCATACAGTATTTAAATAAGACTTACAAACACTATGGAAAGAAGTTTTAAAAGTTTCTTTTCATAGATGCTATGAAACATGAAAAAATCTTCCAATACATATACATTTTTAAAATGTAAGATAATGAGTTGGAATTCTAAATGAAAAGAAATATCTTTCTCTTTTTTGCACACAAGCAAAGCTTAGATGAAGCTATTAATATATTAAAAAGAATATGACAAATATTAGATGACAGAATCAGTATTTAAATAGTTCATGTCAGAAAATTATGTTCTACAATTTAAAATGAAAAATTTTAACCAATATTAACTACATGATTAGCAGTATTTTAAATTCCAGCCCCCTCCCCAAAAAGGTATTAACAGTATTAATAGTTGACCAACACGCAAGAGGACAAAGGTTTTGGATTGTCAGGAGCTCAGTTACATCAGTGAGCACTGATGCATACTGCAATGTTACACTAGAAGAAATTCAGTATCTGCAGCACAGAGAAAATAAATCTGTACTGCAGTGAATGAAGTATTCATAAAATAATTTTTGTGAAGTTGTATTTGGCATATTCATATGCAAATACAGGAAAACTGGGGCACACGCTAAGAAGAATCACTGGAATATTCAAAGTACTAAAATTATAGGGGGAAACAGTTGTAGAAACTTGGAATGTTACAACCAGAAGGAAGAGATTGAACATAAGTTGATAACACTTTCTTCCAAATATTATCATAAGGATAATTGTTCAAGAAACTATTTTTGTCCATATAAAGAAGAGATCTGAATTCTTATCTGAATGAATGTAGGTAAAAAAAAATTCAGTAGAAAATCACATAACATCCAATAAAAATACAATATATTGATATCTCAGAGGAAAATAACTTACTGAAATGCATACATACGAGAAGCACAGAGAGAGGAATAATAAATTTTACTAAAAGAAATTAAAATCAACTAATTGTTGAAATCTCTACATTCAAATCCCAAACAAGTGGCAGATGGCAAGATACCATTTAGGATGCTTTTCACAAAGAAATGCTAACTCTCCAAATGTAGAGAATTTAAGTCAACATAAAACCATATAGCTCAAAATGAGCAAAACGTACAAAAAAGCACTTCAAAGAGAAGAAAGTTCATGTGGAAAATTAAAAGATTCAATTTCACTATTAATCAGATAAAAGAGAGATTTCATGTCACTGAAAATATTCATATGCAAATTAAATTGGAGTATAACTAAATCAATCTCCCCAACTTTGAGGCTAACCATTGAGTTAGATTCAATTCCTGTCCAATTCAGCTTGTGTCCAGAATTGTGGAATAAAGTAAGTTTGTGAACCGAGGTACTACCCACTGTAATTGAAAAGTTTACATATTTCCAGTTGATGATACTGTCAGAGAAAGGGAAGTTTCATATTGCTGGATAAAAAGATAGCTCACAATATACATTTGGAGGGATTCTCACAGTTTCTAATATAACTGAGGATGCTTTTCTATCTGCCCACACATTGTGTATCTAGGTCTGTAGTAGTACACTGATGGGGCCGTGTTCACAACCCCACTATAGGTTAGAAAATAATGGAAGCCACTCAAATGTGCAGTGATTAGGAAGTGGACAAGCACAGACAAAACCATTCCATAGACCACCCCAGGAGTCTGAGGGGAGGAAAGAGAGAGCAGGTAAGGGCCCTGAAAATGAGCAAGATATATTTAAGTGCTTGTGACAGTCCCCCAAAGCAAATATCACTGATCTGCATTACAAACATCCACCAATTTTTAAAAAGAGTTCAAAAATAAATTAATCAGCTATTTGGATTAATGCTGAATATATTGAAAGAAAACAAACTATACTTGCAAAAGTCTACCCAGGATATAGAGAATTTTTCTTTGAAAACAATAAAACTATATTTGTGTAAATGTACATCGACATAATCTAAAACAATACACATTAAATTTATGATAAATTTTTCTGCTTGGAAGAAATGAAAAAGATAGATTTGGAGTTGATGAAAAAGAGAACTTAAGCTTTCTCTGTGGTTTCTTTATTATAAAATTCACTTAAAATTAATTATAAAATTATACACATGGACTAATTTTGGATGATGAATGTGAGGTTTTTACCTATATTATTTTGTTGACACATTTAAATTTTTCTACTGTATATATATATATGTATCTATATATGTATTTATATATACATATGTTTATAAATATATTTATATATATAAACATATGTATATATAGTAGACACTTTAGGGTACATATGATGTCACATATTAGCATATATATTAGATATGATTTATTTAGTCTTTTAAAATACATTGAATTTATTGCTACATTTTAGGATACATTAAGATCACATTCATCAATGAGAATTTGTACCTGTACCTGATATATCTTTTTTAATTTT
>PVIR01013612.1:0-42137 GCA_004026965.1 Petromus typicus
ATCAGTTTGAGTATAAATGACTCAAATTTATCTTTCTTTATGAGTAGGTAATAGTCCCATTCTATAGAAAGACCATATCTTCTTTATCCATTTTCATATTGATGGGCATTTGGGCTGTTTCCAAGATTTAGCAATCACAAACTGAGCCACTATAAACATGGGTGCACATATGTTATGGTGGTATGATTTTTAAAAACTCTTTCGTGTATATATACCTATCAAGGGAATGGCAGGGTCAAATGGAACCTCGTGTCCTAATTTTTAAGGAATATCCACACTGGTCTCCATGGTAGTTGCACCAGTTTACATTCCCACCAACAGTGGAAAAGGGTTCTTCTCTACCCACAACCCCGCCAACATTTGTTGTTAGTTGATTTTGTGATAGCAACCATTCCTTGTAGACTGAAATGGAATCTCAGTGTTGTTTTCATCTGCATCTCTAAAGTTACCAGTGATGTTGAACATTTCTTCATGTGCTTCTTTGATGCTTTTACTTCTTCATCTGAAAAGTGTCTGTTCATTTCAGATGCCCATACTTGAATTGGGTTTTTCATTGAAGGGGGGCTGATTTTTAAAAAGTTTTTTGTATACTCTAAACAGTAGCCCATTCCTGAGAAATAGTGGCTAAAATCAACTCAACATTCTAGAGAAACTAGGACAGTCCAAGCCCAGACCTAGTACTGGAAAGGAATTTGTGACGATCAGATTGAAAGTCAACAAAATTGAACTTAAAATTAACACAAAGAACCAATGAGTCTAAAAGTTGGCTTTTTGAAACAATGAAAAAATAAGAAAACCTTCAGCCAAACTTTGCAAAAGAAGGAAAAGAAAAGAGCCACATCAGTGCAATTAGAAATAAAAATGACAGAATCACAATGGACACCACCAAAATCCAGAAGATCATTAGTAGCTACTATGATTTTACTCCAACCAATTGGAGAATCTCAGGAGATAGGCAGTTTTCTACCACATACAAATTACCAAAAAATGAATGATGAAGATATAATAACTGAAAAGTCTAACATCAGGCAATGACATTGAAGCAATAATAAAAATCCTGCTAACTTCGAAAATCCCAGGTCTGATGAATTCTCAATTGAATTCTATAAACTTTCAGGTAGGATATAGCAGCCATAGTCTTAAAATTCTTTATGAAATTGCAAAGGAAGGAGTAATTTCAAACTCACTCCTGGATGCTAGCATTATCCCGATATCAAAAATAAATAAGGAATCAATCAAAAAAAAAAAAGTACAGGCTAATCCATTTGGTGAACTGACATGCAAAAATCTTCAACAAGATATGGCAAACAGAATGCGACAAACCATCAGAAAGATCAGTCACCATGACTGACTGTGCTTTCCACCAGAGATGCAAAAGTGGTTCAACATCAACACGTCAATAAATGTATACACCACAAAACTAGGACATACTTTTAATAAATTTCTGGACTGAGTGATGATTCAGTCCTTGGTACCTTATGAAATTCACAGCTTTGATGACTGTTTGGATGATATCCATATTTATCTTTTATGAACAAATTTACTTAGTGTACATTGAAGTAATATTTTGTAAAACATAAATCAATGACAGAAATCTCACTATTTTCTTCCAACTTGGTAAATCCCTCTTTTTTAACCAGTTGATAGACATTGTTAAATAAAGTTGCTTGAATGTAATTTTTACTGCTTTATAGAAAGCAAGAAATTCAGTTGTGTCTTTTGTTGGTATCCAAGAAGTCACTTCTTAAGCGACACTATTTTTGTTATCACTACTGCTGTTGGAGGTTACCAATTAAGCCTATTTGCAGCATCATTACTTTCATCTCTCACCAGATCGTACCATTTAAAATGGAACAGGAAAGCACATAAAGAAGTGGTTACTTTCCAAATATTTCCTTATACATTTTCCTATTTCTTCAGTTAACCTGGCTATAATGTGATGAACAAACTCATTTTGGAAAAATCCATTTTCATTT
The DNA here is from genome assembly GCA_004026965.1 of Petromus typicus. NCBI lineage: Eukaryota > Metazoa > Chordata > Mammalia > Rodentia > Petromuridae > Petromus > Petromus typicus. The sequence continues at coordinate 1,977 of PVIR01013612.1, forward strand.
ATAAGGACAAATTATAGCTGTTACACTTTCCATGCATTGCTTAATAAACTTACCATCAATAAATAATTTTGATTCATTTTTGCAATTGTATTTTGTATCACATAATGAGTCTTTATAGGAAGAAAGAAAAGAAATTTTATGTATATGGGGGGATGGTAGGGTAGGTAAGGCTATGGGAAAAAATGAGAATTAAGTTGTGTCTTACACTGGTACAAATTCCCATTGTGGAGTTCAACCATGGTGTGTATATGTAATGTACCAATAAAGATTTCAATTTAAAAAAAAAGAATTTGAGTTAAAACTTTTAAATATTTATTATGGAGATGATAGACTTTTTTTGTTTACTATTTTGTTTTTGTGAGTCTTTTTTGACACACATCTACACTAACATAATTTGGACATAATTTTTGTTTTTGGACATAATTTTTATCAAATTCTAATGTTTAAAAACTAATCTCATCTCCCTACAGATTAAGCCAAGTGACTTATTGTTTGTTTTAACAAAAAATGTAGTCATTTCTCTGTTTCTCACTAAACACTTTTCCTTCATCTATCACTTTTCTTTTTAATTTTACAATGATATTACAGTATTCTGAAATACAAAAACTAACAAATATACAGCGATTTGTTTTTCTAGTATCTGTGATATTGTATATGTAATTGTGACACTGTGTACAGTCAGCAAACTCTCCCCTGTTTGGATAAAGTTTGTGCGTCTGATGCCACAGCTGCTGAAATCTAGGTTAGCAATTATATTTTAACACATTAAATTGCTTTATGAAACAACAATTTTCTAAGATTAATAATTTTTAAAAACTTGCATATCTATGGTAATACAAAGAAGGGGAGCACTACTGTTAGTGACTGGCACGCTACACTAAGTCACACAAGGCTGTGCACTGTCTTATGGCCCCAGATTTCCATCCGGCCCCACACAAGGGACGGAGTTAGCCTAGCACTGTCTCCTCCCCCCAGCATACACAGTATTCTGTTATCACCTATGTACTCTGTGCTCAAGCACTGCTCAATGCAGTTATAAAAATCATTGCTAAAATGTATTCAGTAATGTTAAAACTTTAAAATTTTTTGGAGGAGCATTGCTACCTGACCAGAGCCTTATACAAACTTCAGGCCATGGGTTGGATACTCTACTGCTAGAATAAGAGCCCACATAAGGTGTCTATGTATTAATTTAATAGGAATTTATTCATTCTTTAAGTAGAACCACCTTTTATTGACAAAATGTCTTTGAATTTGAGATATGGAATTTACTTTTTTTCCTGAAATTGGTAGCAGGTTTAGGATTTCCCTAAAGTCTATTTAAGATTGAGTTTTAGAGTCCTATATAAAGTTTTGCAATTGCTTGACCATAAAACAAAAGACAGAAAAATGTTCTTCAAGGTACAACAGGGCCATCATGTCTTTTGGATTCATTTTTATTTGTAATCAGAGGAAATAAATATCAGGGATTTAATTTTTAAGAAATTTGATTTCAGGTTTAATCTTATAGTGAACAGGTACACAGCCCAAACCTACTCCTTCATCTACAGCACTCATAAAAAAGTGAGGGGAAGTCCTTACCATTTCCTCAGCACAGTGCTGGATATAACAAGATATCAAAGTGCTGGTAAAGAGAGCCAGTATAGGTCCATTTTAATGACTGCCTTTAATATCACTCAGTTGGATTACATCTTCTTTGCCTTCGCTGTCACTTTCTACCCAGACTTTTATAATTATTCATTTGGTTTTCTGGGAATCCAATGTCACATTCTCCACACTGAAGCTACATAGAATATAACAGCATTTTTGAAATGCAAATCTCATCACTTGGAGTATGAAGTTCTCCTCTGTGTTAAGTATTGAAAACTATTTACAGAAGCAGAAATGAAGAAAGAAAAAGAAATACCCTCTAAATAAAAACAAAACTTTGAACAGATGAGTTACGTGTTCTTTTGAACTGTCCGTTTCTGAGACTGCAGACTACACTCTACAAGTTCTTTGTCTTCCTTCACATAGTGAATGTTTCCACATTGCTGGTTCCACTTCAAGCCTCATCTTGCCCCAATTTTGTTTTCTCACAGTTTTTCATACTGATTACCCCTCTCTGATTAAAAACATCCTGGACATTTTTATCCATCATTATGTTTTCTTTTATCTGGAATACTATTTTTGGAATTCCCCTTCTTTTCTAATTTCAAATAAATATCTGAATGCATCTTTTTACTACAGTGAGACTATGTTTCCATAACAAGGTTCCCCCAAAGTCAAAAAATACAAAATTACTTTTGTGCATGATAGAAAACAAAAGGAAATTAAACCACCGCTAACTAGGATATAGGGCATACTTCTTCTTACAATGTTTGTAAATGAGTATTTACAGAGTGGTTAAAGTGTGAAGCTTTTTGGATTGTATTTAACATAAAAAACAAATAATACAGTTTCTATTTCTAAGCTATTTATATTCTTTTAGAAGACATGGACTATTACAGTAGTGAGAGAGTTGTATGATTAGGAAGTCTAGGATATCGTTAAAGACCCTAGTGAAACATCTCTCTCAATGCAGCTCAGAAAGCTTGTTGGAGAAATATCTGAAAAGCAAGCAGGGATTGTCAAGTAAGGGACTGGGGTGGTGCGGGCACATGCGCTCAGGAAATCGGATGCCTTAAAACCCGGAAGTAAGGGACCCTGTACCACCCTCACAGGTTGGGTAGACTGGAGCTGTGAAAAGAACCAGCCGGGAAGGGAAGTGGGCGAGGCCATACTGCACCTTGGGAGACCTGTGAAAGAACTTGATTTTATTCTAAAGATGTGGTTCTGACTTTAATGTGCATTCAAATGCACTGGGAACCTCTGCAGTGAGGGTTAAGTTCTAATTCAAGAGGTTCGGACGGAGTTTGGCATTCTGCATTTCTAATAGGTTCTGGACAACGGTGACACTGCTGCACTTTGTTTAAAGAGCACGCTGTCCTCTCCCCTGGGCTTGACAGGATCCAGGAGGCATTTGCTCCTATCTAGATCAGAGCTATTTCATGTTCCAGCTGGATGCAGACAGATTTCTAGGTAGATTGTGCATGGCTGCAGCTGGGGATAAGCGGCTCAGCAGAGGTTTCCACTCAGGACAATGTTCAGTTTATATGTTCCTGGGTGGTTGTGAGTTCAGGCTGTGGAATTCGATTATAGCTCACATTCTGTCAGAACTGGAGGTTATCTGTGAATAGACAGAACAGAGGCCAATAGTGCAGTCTGTGAGAGATGAAGGAAAATTGTAATGACAGATGAAATCACACCTGTACGTAAAATTGTTCAACATTAGCTAGCACAGTCAATTCTTGCTTAGCTATGTCAGACCCAGAGTAGCCCCTTCTGGAACAAGCCGCCTGTTCACCGCACTGCAGTTACAGCTCTCCACAGGAAAATAAGTGTCTGCAAGAGCGCGGGGCGAGCAGTGAGATGCACTGAGATTCTGTACTTCTGGGCTTTGTTTTCCTCATCACCAGGTGGTTTAACTCAATGGGAGGTCTCCTCTGCTGTGTTGCCAGCACTGTTTTACAAGTAAGGATGGGACATCCACAGAGTAAGGCTCTAAGGCCACTAACGGCTTCATTTCCCTTTCTATAGGTCAGCTCGTCTCAACTACCCTCTTTTCTCTTATGATGTGCTCATTTACGTACCTCGGTAATTTCAAGTAAGGCTAATCTATCTCCAGTTTTTCTCCCAATAATTGTGGGGAAATGGAGCTGAGCATCTAGAGGTTGTTAACTACTGGAATTACAGAAGGAGTTTTTAAAGTCTTTTCTGGTTGTTAGTTTTCTTCTCTGACTCAGTTAGACTCAGAATGGAAAAAGGATTTTAACAAAATATTTAGCTTAAAATATTTTAATTCTTACTTTCTTGACCTCATAGATATTGAAAGTGTATTTCTCCCTTTATTGTCAATGGAATAAAATTTTTTCCAATCATTTCATTTGTGGAATTTCGGTTATCACATATGACTTTGCCTTCCATAGATCAATTTTATGACAAGCCAAGAAGTTTTTATTTGGAAAGGAGTTTTTGCACAATGGAAGATCCTTAGACTGTATCTCCTGATTGTGTTCCAGGGATAAATAGCCAGAAATCTACATTCTGAAAGTATGTTTATATTTATGCAGTTCTTATGTTTGACACAAGTTTAGAAATTATTGACTCACAGTACAGGCAGAGATTAAATTTGCTATCATCGAATATATTTTAAGATGAGTAAAATATATTTTAATTTTTATATATATTTTATATATTTTTCTATATAAAATATTTATTTTATATATATATTTTAAGATGAGTAAAATATTCTCTCAGTTAAACACATTCTAAAAAGTACACAAAACTCTCAAGATGAGAAATAAGCATCTGTACAATTAACTTTCTGAGACTCACTGGGCTATAGATGTGCCTAAGGAGATGTAGTACACACAGAAAGAAGGATATTTGGAAAATATAACAGGTAGATACAGTTATAATGACAAATTATATTGGTTATACATTTACTTATTTGGTTTTTTTGCTACTTTTGCATCTGCACTAATGTAAATTATTGGAAAACTTACCAGCAGGTGGTAGCACTGTTTAGCAAATATATATCCACATCACAAACGAAGCAACTGTGAATGAGTAATTTCCCTGAAAACAGTGACATTCAAATGCCAGAATGTTGAAAACATTCAAAAATGTTGAAAACAGACAAGTTTTCTTGAGGTATATGAGTTACATAAAAAAGGAGTTGTTTTAAGGCACTAGATGTTGGGCTCTAAAGACTGGACATATCATAGCGGGTTACGGTTTGACTCTGAAACATCCCCCTAAAGACAGTCTGTAGGACTGTTCTCCAGCACAGTACTGCTCAGAAGTGGGGCTTTCGGGGAATACTTGGACCATAAAAGCTCTGGCTCTCAATATCCATTGATTGATTCATAGATTAATGGCATCATTGGGAGGTGGCAGAAATATCTGGAGGTGGGCCCAAGTCAGAGGAGGTGGGTCCCTGGAGGCTCGGAGGGGTACATTGACTCTATCTTTCTCAGTGCTCTGTGACTCCATTACAGAAGGTGAGCATCTGTACCGCTCTCTGTACAGTGGACCGGACAGCTATGGACTGAAATCTCAGAGGCCTTGATCCAAAACGAGCCTCCTCCACGAAGGAGATTCCTGGCAGGCGTTTGTCACCCCGATGGAGAGAGAAATGGGACGTGCACGGAAGGAGCGGTGAGTGGAAAGACTTTTAAAGGTGGTGAGAGCAGTTGCGTAGAGGGGGGTTTCAGCAGCGTGAGCCGGAAGGCCATCTCGAGAGTAGGCACCAGGGGACGTGAACTTCGGTTTGGTGAGAGGTTTGGAGAGACTTGGTGAGGAGCTGGATACACAAAAAGCGACAGAAAGATTTAGGACATTATTTGAGTGGCATCAGTCTGAGGAGTGAGGGAGGGCAGTTGTATCTTTGGCACAAATAAAGTATCTTCCATGTCTGAGGAAAGACAATTTTCTTCTTAAAATTTCTTTCTGCGTTGGACAAACCCCAGTAAAAAGATAAAAAGCCCTAGAGGGAAGGGCCCAGGATCAAGGCGGGACACTTTTGTGGGGAATCATCTGCTGCCTTTCAAAGTGCTCATTAAAACCAGATGCTACGAGGCGGCGGAAGGTAGCTGGGAAATGAGAGAAAAGAAAACTCATATAAACACGTTCCAAGAAACAATATCTTTGGGGCCTATAGAGCAGTTGAGAAGGTGGTAAAAGCACGGCTTTCCCAGCGCGCCAAACTCCGTTTCTGGGGAGCCGAAGTGCGACTTCCTCTTTCTGGGGCCGCTTCCCACGAGTTCTCGAGGGCTCACCCGCCTCTACCAAAGGCCCTGAGTTCAGCTGAGTTATTTCCTGCGCGAACACGTGACTAAGTTCGTATCTGGCTCCGACACCTGCGGCGCTGTCAAAAGCAGGTGTCTCCTCCAAGTCCCATGACTTCGGTTTGTCATGTGAAGAGGGTGTGCTGTCCTTTCAGAGCAATTTAACTTCCCATAAAAAGCGCGAAGTGATAGAACAATAAAATCTTTTCAAGAACCTTTTAGAAGATTTTCTTGAGGATCTTACTCCCACAAATATGTTGGACAGCTATTTTTAACACTGGAATTATGTGCCACGGATATTGTATCACATGCTAACAACATTATGTTTATACTTTTCAAATGGGATTGTCAACCTGACCAAATGCTAAAGTCTAAAGACAGTAAAAAGTTCATTTTAAAAATAACATTAATATGGTCTAATTAATGTTTATATACTACCAGTTTTGCCAAGTATATGCACTGTAGTAAATACTCATAATTAGATGAGTCTAAAATATTTCCAAATCCCTCTCTGGTGTCAATCTTTTCTCTTTAACTTCTCTTACACCTCCTATCCTGGGAGTTATAATGAGATCAGGTCATATGTAAATACTTTGTTCTTTTCCCTTCACTTCTTCTGTCCAATTGCTCTGTCTAGAATAATACGGAATAAAAGTGGTGCGATGGGCACCCTTGTCTTACTTCCTATTTTAGAGAGAAATTTTCAGTTTTTTTCCATTCAGGATAAAATCATTTCTGGCTAATTTAAGTAGTTTGTTTCTCTTATATTCTATTTCCACGGACTTTCTTGTGTCAGATGTTTGGTTTCAGTCTATTTGTATTCTTAGATATATACTGAGTTTCTTGAGTTTCATATGCATTCTGATTGTTATAGCCACCAAGTTATTCTGTCTTTTAATTATAGGATTTAATGTATACCTAAGATCAGTATTGATAGTTAAGGTCTTAGTACAATTTCATTGCTTGTTTTCTAATTTTTATTTTTTTTTTTGTTCTCTCTTCTTTTAATTGTCATCTTGTAGTCCTCTTTGGTGGTTAAGTGGTTTTCCCCTAGAAGTGTGTTTTAATTCCTGGTGGTGTGTTTGTGTGTGTGTGTGTGTGTACCTGTTATAGACTTTTGCTTTGTAGTTACCATATGTTTTACAAAACTAAACAAATTTTCTTGTGATTGTAATAAGCCATTTGAAAGATATCATTTAAATCTCAATTGCAAAGAAAGCAGAAAGCATAAAAAATGCTAATAATCTTTACATCTGTATCTATAGTTTATAGCATTATAAATTTCTCTGTAGAGTTATTTTACCAGATTTATAAGTCTCCTCTTCACCAACTATCAAAATGATCCCTGAAACTATATTCTTTAGATCTTCTTTTCAGACAATAGCGGGTGTGTTCAGGGTGGTACCGCCATGGACTCGATCTTTTCAAATGTAGGGTGTGAGTACTACAAAATTTTCCTTAAATATAGCTTCAGATGTTTTGTATGTTATCTTTTCATTTTATTCAGGTAACATTAAGGTCTAATTTCTCTTTTCATACTTCTTTATTTTATGAATAAAACATACCATACAATTTTTAAACCCTGTGACTTACTTATCAAAAATTTTCTTGTGGTAGGTAAAATTAAGAATTTTTTTTTTTTTTTTTTTTTTTTAGGTTTTTTGAGACAGGGTCTCGCCTTTGTGGTTTAGGCTGGCCCTGAGCTCAGCCTCAAACTCACAGCACAATCCTCCTTCCTCTGCCTCCCGAGTGCTGGGATTACAGGCGTGAGCCACCACGCCCGGCACTGTGGTATGTGGTACTGGTTGCTGCTGGGTGTGAGTCTCCACACCCAGTATTGTTATGTGGTTACTGGAGAATTGAACCCGGGCCCTTGGGCTTGCAAGACAGGCGCCGGAACCACTGAGCTAACTCCCCGGCCCCAAAATTAAGAAATTTTTAATGAATTACATTACTATGTAACCTTCACTATAATCCCCTTTCACACCTAGTTACTCAGAGGTGTCCATTTGCAGCAACTCCTTCCCCTTATTCCAGCTCCAGGAAATCATTTTCTCCACTCTCTCTCTGTTGAGTTAACTTTTCTGGGTTTTTCACTTCATTGAAAACCACATAAGGTGTTATTTAGAAGTATGGTGTTTAATATCTGCTAGTTGAGAATTAATATCTGCTAGTCTGAATTTCCTCTTTGATTTGTCATTATGCATTTCAATCATCTTAAATTTACTTTACTTTATTTACTTAATTTACTTAAATTTACTTTAAAGCAGAGACCTGCTTTGTGATCTGGTATATGGTTTCTTCTGGGGAATGTTGCACCCGTGTCTGAGAACAGATGTTCCGCGCGGTGGATAGTCTCTGAGGTCCTTTCAGTTAGGTCAGGCCTGCATGTTAGTGCTGTTCAAGTCTCACTGATTTTCTACTTGGATGTTGTAGCTGCTTGTTCTCATGTATTCAAAGCATAGTATTGAAATTTCCAATTATCATTGCTGCATTCCCTAAGTGTCCTTCAGTTTTGTCTTTTTTTTTTTCTGTCATGTATTTTGGGGTTACCTTGTTACTGTCTCAATATAGGTATTTTTTTTTCCTTGAGCTGCATATTTTACCATTACACAATTCTTTCTTTCTCTCGTAGTTCAGTGTCCAAAAGTGTGTCTTTATCTGATGCTGATTTAACCATTCCAACTCTCTTATGGTTCCTGATTTCATAGGATAACACGGTCTATTTGGTTTCACTTTTAGCTTCTTTAAATCACTGAAATCAAAGTTTTTTTCTTGGGACAGAATACATGGTATTTTTGCTTTGTTTTTTAAAAAAATAAATTGAGTTTACTGAGCTGTTAAAGTTATTTATTTTTCTACTCCTTATTTTTGTATCGATGTGTTTAACTTATTTACACCTAATCTAATTGCTGATAAGACTGGATTTGTACCAACCATTTTGTTATTCACTATTTCTCCTTTACTGCCTTCTTTTGTTTTAAGTACATTTTGATAAGATCTCACTTTAATTCCTTTTAAAAATCTTTTGAATTTATTTGCTCACTAGTTCCTCAGGCATTTCTTTATGTGCCTTTATTTAAAACATCTGCTTCAGATTAATACTAGTTTAATTATAATAAAATAAGTTTTTCCCCTACATGCTTTCTTTTCATTTTCTTTTAAGTTAACATTGTCGTATCTATAATATTTTTCTTTTTTCAGTATCAGGCATTGAACTCAGGTCCTTGCACTTTTGAGATTAACATAGTACCACTGAGCTAAATCCTTATCTCATAATTTTTTTAGGGAGAAAAGTAGACTTTATTTACAAGTAATGACATTTTAGAAAAGATCCATCCCTGGCCCTTAAAAATCTTCGCTTTACTTCTTATTCTACCTCAGTGCATTCCTGGGGAAGGAGGGGTATGAGCTGCCTTTGAAGGCTGCCCCTCCTGCCTAGAGGTCCAGGACCACTTTAAACATTGTACCAAAAAAAAAAAAAAAAAAACATTGTACAAATGGACATAATCTTATTGAAGAAAATTTTACTTATAGCAACTGATGTTGGAAATTTTATATAATTTTCTTGTGGCATTTAAATTATTTGAATAGTTTTCTACAGTTGCAAATATGAAAACCAGATGGCGTGACAGGCCCCTGTGCAGCTCTGCCCCAGCCAGCTTTGCTTATGGATTTCACACACCACCAGTAGCCGTGTGAAACCTTACTGTTTTGTTTCCACCCAGCACCCAGCCACAGAGGCACCGACCTAGTGACCAGCCTAAGAGTGGACCAGGATGAGGCCAACACCACAGGAGAGAACGTAACCCTGGAGAGCTGGCCCCCCCAGAGAGAAAGGATGGACCTGGCCAACAGTACTATTCCCAAGAAAAGCCCCTGGCTATTGTAAGCTACAAAAATAGTGTGGTGTTTTACTATGAAAGTGATTTTTTGTGGCAAGCTAAAGCAGGAGAAGAAATCCAGAGGAGTGCCTGCCATATTGCCAGTGAGTGCTTAACTGGGCTCCTTTTTGAGAAGAGGTTAAAATGAACCACAGAACAGCTACATGACAACTTCACTTCAGGACTGCCTGTATTTGCCTCCCACAGTGACTGGGTGAGAGGCAGGCATAGTCAGGGTGTGGGCTAGAAATAGATCTTTGAATGAGATGATGATGTGTATTCATAATGTATCAATAAATACTTGAATTAAAAAAATCAAAGTACAACATCAAAAGAAAATTTAGTAACTAATTCAAAAATTAAATATAAATATTAAATATTTTTTTAAAAAAGAAATAGACCCCTGAGAAATGTAAGCTGTGGTCAGGAAGGACAGGGCCCTGCCCCTACGATGAGAAACTGGGTCCCTGAAGTGTGGCTTTCAGAGAAAGATGGATCTGAGAGTGTTAGTGTGAAGTCCAATCATTTGCTTGAACTCCTGCCCCACCACCTGCAATGAACAGAGATCTGAGGACTGATTTTTTTTCCATGTACCACCGTCTGGGGTGTACAGATGTAGGAGCCCCTCCTCACAATCTGACGTGCTGTAAAGCTCCGCAGAGATAAGTGTAACTTGCTATATTCCAAGACAGAGAACACTGGAAAGAAACCACTCATTCAAAAACAGGATTAAAACAAAAAATACACTCACGTATTTTCTTTTTCTTTCACTGGAATTAGGGAAACTTTTTTAAAAAATCTTTTTTTCTTTTAACCTCTGGCTTTTATCCCGTATTATTTTTTCCTTTATTTTCTTTCTGTGTTTCTCTTTTCTTCTTTTGTATGCATATTCTTTTTCTGTGAACTATTATGCAATACTATTAATTTCCTTTTACTCCTCAATAAGATACCCATTCTCATTTCTCTCTCCTCATTCTCATCTTCCATTGATTAGTATTTTAAATGTCATTTTCTCTCTCTCTAGTCCCCTTTATTTACTTAGACAGTCATTATTCTTTTTTAAGAACTGTATAGATGATTAACTCTTGCTATTTCTTTTCAATATTGTTCTATCATTTGTGAGGTAAGTTGTACCATTTAGTAAATAGTTACTATAGGTCAATATTTCTTTAGTTTTAATGTCCATGCTACAATTATAGATTTCTTTTGTATGCTTAAGAATAATACATTATTGATTCTTAAGACATTAAATATCCAGTCAGTTTTAATGCTATTACTGTTGTTTATTTTATTCCTATAGCCAAGGTGACATAATTGTGGACACCAATGGGTTTGCGTGACAATAGCTAGATTGTCTCAGTGCCACTAACAATATGATGGCCCATGTCCAGAGACCGGGGTGCTGAATTGAAACATACTGCATATTGCAGCAAGCTCTATTCCCGATAAATGAAGGTACATGAATAAATTCTGTGACACAGGCAAAGAATGCACAGAGTATATCAGAGAACAGCAGATATGAACTAAAGCAGTCTGTATATGAGCAACACAATCCTCCTCTATACTCAACCTCCACATTTCTGCATGACAAACAAACAAATAGAAACATAGGAAGACAAGGCATTCAAATACCTTCCAAAGCTTCAGCTGATCCATGGGACATTAAGGAGGAGAGAATCAAACGCCACACAGCTAACTATTCAAATGGATAATAGAGGAGATTAAAAAACAACAGATCGGTAAGGTGTTTGCTAAATTTAAAGAGGATATAATTAAACAATTCCTGGGCTTAATGAACAAAATATTCAGTGAGTCTAGAGAAGATACGAACAAATAGCTACCTAATGTACATGATACAAAATATGAGTTTTCCATGTAAAAAGAATTAGACTCCTTGAAAATGCACCCAGAGAAATTAGGTAGATTAAAAATTGGATTGAAAGTATGGACAGCAGAAATGACCGATGTAAGAATGGAGTATCAGAACCAGAAGACAGTGTTATCATTGGCAAAATAGGGAGAAACATCTTATAAAACAACAAAAGAATATGAAGCTTGGATCCAAATGGTGTTAAATGATGTGAAGACTACGATTAATTGGAATTAGAGAAAATATAGCACAAATGGCTTAAAAATGCCTTTTCAAACATGAATAAAAGAATTAGCATACTGTGATGGTTAATTGATGATGTTTTGAGAAAGAAATGCACGACTGAGTTGGGTCAGCATAGTTCTACACACGAAAGCTACCAAAGACGGAAGATCCACCTTGGGAGGAGTGACACAACCAGTAGACGTGCAGCCTGGATGGAGTAAAATGGAAACAAGAAAAGACAGTTGGCTTCTGTTTCCTCAGAGCAGCTCCAGCCTCCACCTTCATCTTGGGCGTCATCTCTCATCTTTCAGTGCCGACTTCAGCCTCCGGCGCTGGCCCCTCAGCCCCCCATCGCAGACACTTTCCTCCTGAGCTGGACTTGCACGGACTCCACCGTGACTCCTGACCTTTGACTGGGTCCTGAGGATCTCCAGCAAGCACAGACAGCCCTTTTGCACTTTCCACACCAGACTCTGACCATCATAAGCCAGTCTTATAAATTCTTATATATTTATATATCTTGTATTAAACCTGGTTTTTTATATATTAAGCAATGACTAGTACAGATTTTGATATAGGGTGTGGCTCTAGAGAAATAGAATTGCACAGTTGAAATTCTAAAATGGTTTTAGTGGTCCCTGGAGCTTCTAAATTTCTGAGACTCAAAGATGCTGTGGCTTCTCCTGATACTGTGGGGAATACTAACAGTGCCTGGTGTGAGCTGTTTAAAGAAATATACAGTGTTTAAAGAAATATATCCTAATAACCATTTGTGAACTATAAAGAATTCAGTGACTCCATATACGATACTTTTGAATATTTGGGGCAGAGTAAAAAGTATAATGATGCTGTCTGATTACTCTTTGCATTTCTGGGCAAAGCAGTGAAGAACTGTGAGCTCAAAACACCCATGAGAAATCCACAGTCTTCTCAATGTGATCACAAATTAATACAGTAAAATGAGGAGCTCAAAGAGTCCAGCTGTAGAAGCTGCTAGTTTGGAAGGAGGCCCAGGAATGAAGAAACTTCCAGGCTGCTGTGCAGATGGCTCTGCCACTGAGGCCTCATGACCCAGAAGACTCAGTGATACCTGGAGCATGACTGGTGGGTGGGGACGCTGGCAGAGTGTCTGGCGTGCTCCCTTAGGTGAATCACAGTGGAGGCCTTTCAGATTTCGGAGCAAGCTTCTGCCATCACCTGAAGCCAACTCCTCTCCTGTTCAGGAACCCCTCTTGGGTTGCTTCTTACCCCTCACCACGGGACTCCAGACTCCCTTGAAACCTGAGCTGCCTATCATGAGCTGGCTGTTCCCTGATCCACTGAGACAGAAAGTTGGGTGGACACAGCAATGGGCCATCACTAAATGGAAAAGGTACATATGTGATTGAGCCAGAGAGGTGTAAAGGACACAACCCCTAGTCCTCAGTGCGGTACAGTTCCCTCGGCTGATCAATCAACCTGCAACCTGGGGCAGGTGGGTTATATCGGACCACTTTCACCATGGACAGGACAATGTCCTGTTCTTTCTGACACAGGCACACATTCTGGATATGGATTTGCTTTCCCTGTGTATAATGTCATACCACTGTCATGGAACTGCACTAAGCAATGCTTCTGACTGTGGAATATATTTGACAGTCAAAGAAGTGTGATAATGGGCTTGTGCTCATGGAATTCACTGGCCTTACCATTCAGATGTAGCTGTATTGAAAGAAATGTAGAATGATCTTTTGAAGATATAGTTGCAGTGCCATTTAGGTGGTGGTAGCTTGCAGACTGGGGAAAAGTTATTTGAAAGGCTGTATATGTTTTGAATCATCATCATTATATGGTACTGTGTCTTCTAGCCAGCAATCCTGGGTCCAGGAAATAAGAGGTGCAAATGGGGCTGGTACTACTCACTACTAAGCTAGTGATCCATTAGCAAAGTTTTGTTTCCTGTTCCCATGACCTTATGCTCTACTAGTTTAGAAGACTTAGTTTCAGAGAGGGGAAGGGTCGTACAAGAAAGCACAGTATCATTGGATTGGAAATAAAGAGTTCCTTCTGGTCATTTTGGTATTCTTGCATCTCTGAGGTAACAAGCTAAAAAGGAAGTCACAATCTTGGCAAGGGTTACTGTCTTGGACTATCGAGGTGAACTTTTATTGTTACTTCATAACCTAGGGAAGTGAAAATATACTTAGAGTGCAAGAGATCTTTCTGGGCACCTGATAGCAATGTCTTGCCTTATTATTAAGGTCAATGGGAAACTCCCACAACCCATTCCAAGGAGGCTGAGAAATTGTCCAGAAACTTCCAGAATGAATGTATGGGTTATTCCATGAGGAAAAGAACCAAAACCTGCTCAGGTGTTTGCTGAGGCCAAGGAAATACAGGGTGGGTAGTACAAGGTAGTTCTGGATACCAGCTATGATTCTATGATCAGTTACAGAAAATAGAATTATAATTGTGCCGGTTCCCTCTATGATATGTGTTGTTAGACTTATTATTGGTTCTTAAATATTGTTAAATCTTTGCTACAATGTTCAAGTTATGAAATGGTAGAAGTAAGCACCATTCAAAGGAAATCTTGCCTTCTATTCTGGGAAGGTATTGGCACATTTCCATTTGTATGCAGGATAGTTGCAATGAGTTAAGCAGGATCACGAACTTCTGCTTGTCAAATTGACAAGGGGTGGATTGTGATAGTTAACTGTGTCAATGTGAGTCAGAAAAAACAGCTAAATTGGATCAACATGGTTCTAGGTGTGGCCGAATGGATTTGCTGAAGATATAAGACCCAACCTGGGTGTGAATGACTAAATTTGTAACCTGAATGGAATAAACAAAGAACAACAACAAAAAAGAAGGCTTGTTTACATTTTTTCAGAGGAGCTTCCATCTTCATCTTCACCTTGGATTCACCTTCTGGTTTCTAGTGCACATTTTTTTGGCCTGCAGCACAGATCTTCAGGCTTCCACTACGGACCTACAATTTTGCATCACAGACCCGTCCACCTCTTGATACAGACTCATAGAGCACCCTGCAGAGAACTCCAGACCTTTACTGGAAATTTGGCATCTCCAGCACATTTGTAAACCTTTTTATTTTTTCTACATCTCACTCTATGGGAGCCATTGCAACACATCTTATAAATGTTCATATATTTGTATGTCTTACATTAAATCTGTTTCTCTACTAAATACTGACTGATACATGTATAGATAAATGAAACATAGAATATGATCAGGAAAGAATCTCTTCATGACACGTTGTGATCAAAACATCAAAAGTCCAACACAAGAACAAGATCTTAGAAGCTGTTATGGAAAACTGGTGAAATGACTTATAAGGGGAAATTCGTTAGAACTGAAGCAGACTTCTCAACACAAATTTAATTGCCAGGACAGGTTGAAGTAAAGTGTTTTAAATTTTACAAGAAAACACCTGCCAACTCAGACTGATATCTCCTGTAAAATTATCTATAAAATTGGTGAAAAAGGGCCGGGGAGTTAGCTCAGTGGTTCCGGCGCCTGTCTTGCAAGCGGAAGGGCCTGGGTTCGATTCCCCGGTAACCACATAACAATACTGGGTGTGGAGACTCACACCCAGCAGCAACCAGTAGCACATACCATAGTGCCGGGCGTGGTGGCTCACGCCTATAATCCCAGCACTCGGGAGGCAGAGGCAGGAGGATTGTGATGTGAGTTTGAGGCTGAGCTCAGGGCCAGCCTGAACCAGAAAGCGAGACCCTGTCTCAAAAAACCTAAAAAAAAAAAAAAAAAAAAAAAATTGGTGAAAAAATATGGACTTGGGTTGTTTCTAAGTTTTAGCTATCACAAACTGAGCTGTTATAAACATGGGTATATATATGTCACTGTGATATGAATCTTTTAATTCTTTTGTGTATATACCTAGTAGAGGAATAGCAGGGTTAAATGGGACCTCTAATCCTAGTTTTTTGAGGAATCTGCACACTGATCTCCTCAGAGGTTGTATGAGTCTACACTCCCACCAACAGTGGAGAAGTGCTCCTCTTTCTCCACAGCCTCACCAACACTTGTTGCTGGCTAGTTTTGAGAGAGCAGCCATTTTTTGTGGAGTAAGATGAAATCTCAGTTCCTAGAATTCAATGTTAATCAGAGTAAAACACACTATAATTTATGGAACCTAAAGAAGTTTATAGCCATGAATTCCCACAATGGAATAACAGCATGAGCCCTTATTTGAGCTCATGTAACCTGATGATACAGCTCAGGATCCCAGGAAAACTAGAATAGTCTGAATTAAAATCAGTTTAGGAAAGGAAACTGTAAACATCAGAACAGAAAACATTATAATGAAAACCTAAAAAAATTAAATGAATCAAGGAATCACGAACTGATTCTTCAAAAGAACAAACAAAATATCAAACCCTTACATAACCAGTCTTACAAAAGATAGAAAAGGCCCTGATCAATGGAATTGCATTTGAAAAGGATGAAACTGTCATGGGCACTTTTGAAATTCAGAGAATTTTAAGCAATTGCCTCATGAATCTGTATGTTAATACTTTGTAGGAGTGAAGAAATGGGTAGATTCCTAAATACACATGAACTGACAAAACTGAACTAAGAAGATATAAAAATCCCAAGTAATGAAAAAAAATTTTAAAAATCTACCAACTAAGGAAAATTCAGGCTCTGACGCATTTACTGTCAAATGCTACAAAAGCATCAGGGAGGAACTAATGCCAGTACTCCTTCAAGTGTTTAAAAAGGAGGAGGATCAAGGAGCATCCCCAAAGCCATTCTTGGAAGCTAACCTTACTCTTATTTCAAAAATCAGACCAGCTTTCAACCAAAAAGGAGACATATTGGCCTAACTCCTTAATGAGTACAAATGTAAAAACTTCTCAACATGGTGCAGCGATAAGATGACTGTGACCAACCAGACTTCATACCAGGGATGCAAGTATGGTTCAACATATGCAAATCAACAGATGTCATACACCACATAAAAGCAGTGACAAAAGAACATATGATCATTTAACAAAAAAAGCCTTTGACAAAAAACCAACCTATATTTATGATGAAATCTCTAAAGATATAGATTTCAATCTTAACAATCCATTCAAGACAAACCTACTACCTCGTTGTATTAAATGAAGAAAAAAACTGATTTCAAACTACAAGAGTATAAAACTACAAAGGTATAAAAACAACATGATACTACAACAAAACAAGTGTATCAGTGGAACACAATAGAAGATAAAAAATATTCACACACACTGTCATTTAACCTTTGACAAAGAGATAAAAATGTGCACGATAAGAATGGTAGCCTCCTTAACTAACAGTCTTGGGAAAATTGTATACACAAACTCAAAATTTATATCCATATTTACCAACAATGCCCCAAAATAAAAATCAAAATGGATCAAAAACAAACATATTAAACAAAGATGTTCTAGCTGGAAGATAAAATAGGAAAAACTCTTGAAAACCCAGCCACATGCATGAAAAGATATTGTGGACACAACTCCCAGGGGCGCAAGAACTAACATCCAAACTCGTCAGGTAAGATTACATCAAATTAAGTCTGCCTAGCAAAGGAAACAAATAATAGATTGAAGAGTCCACCTAAAGAGTAGAAAAATATTTGCTGGCTACACCTCTGATAGAGAACAATACATATCTAGACTTTACAAAAGAATTCCAAAAATTGGATGCCTCAAAATTAAAGACCCAATGAAAATATGGGCAACTAAAATGAATAGATATTTCTCAGAAGAATTACAATGGACAATAAATACATGAGAAAATGCTTAACATTTCTGACTGTTGGATAAATGTACGTTACAAAAAAAGAGAGATGTCATCTCACTCCTTAAAGGGCTAGCATTGTGAGATCTAACAATATAAAATGCTAATGAGGCTGTCAGAGAAAGAAACCTTCTACATTATTGATGGTAGTATAAACTGGAAGAGCCCTTATCAAATCAGTGTGTAAATTATTCAAAAAACTAAGACTAGAAATTCCATTTGACTGAGTTGTTTCTCTTTTGCTATCTTTCTGAAAGATTTATGTCATACCGCAGTGATACGGGAACACCTGTGTTTACAACAGCAGAACTCAGAATAGCTAAATCTTTAAAATAGCCCGTGTGTCCCTTAGAATATGAATACATAAAGAGATGTGGTGTTTGTATACAACGGAGTACTACTGTGCCAAAAAGATGAACATAAGTCATTTGTAGGAAAGTGGAAGTGCCTTGAGACCATAATATTAAATAAAATAAATCAGACACATAAATATCATAAGATTCAGCTTATATGTGAAACTTGAATGATAAAGAGCAAAATAAAATAGATAATGGGAAGTATCTGGTGAATTCATCTCTCTCACCTGTGGTTGCTGACCCATGAATGATATACAGTATTTGTTCTCATCTGTGAGACATATTACAAGATCAAGGTTTTCATATATAGCATTTAGTGCAGCAAAGCAGTGTTTATAGTAACTACACAGTCTGCCACAAGGCAGTGTCTACAATACTTATAAATAAAATTCAACATCAAAACATCCATAAAAAGTGACTTAAATATCTCTACTGCATTTCCATAAGACAGCAAAGCTCAGGAGGTATCCCCATCAGAAGAGTAAATTTAGGTATAAGAACTAGCCATTTGTTTAGTAAGTGTAAAATAGCATACTATGAGAGCTATAATAGGAGAACGGGAACAAATGAAAGGCACATATGTTGTCTTCCAAAGGCTTTAATCTATATATGAAAGATTATTCAGCATACAAGCAAAGAGAAATAAAATTATTAGGCAGTATGTGAGGTTTCAGCTTTTTCCAATGTTAGCTCTAATTTTTTTTAAGCCAGATTTATTTGGATAATGGCAACTGGATAAATCTGACACACTTAAAAAAAAAAACAAAACTACAAATTTTCCATTTCTTTTGTTTTCTCTCTAATGAACACAGATGTAAAAATACACAATAACCTACTCACAAACAGAATGTAGAAGATCACCAAGAAGATTATTCATCCTGACCAAATAGAATTCTTCCCAGGATGCAAGGATGGTTCAATGTACACAAATTAATAATAAATGTAATATATTAAGAGTCTAGCTCTAGGGTTTTTTTTTTTTTTTTTTTGTATATAGGCTTTATTGGGCCAAGGAACATTCTTTTCATTTGTCATGTATATTTTTGTTTCATCATTACCAGGAGCCTCACAACAACATGTTAGAGTCCAAATAGGTTGACTGGAATGGACAATAATTTTTTTTTACTTAGGCATACACACATATTTGAATTTTTTTACATCACAATTTACATCTGTTTTCATTGCACAGACTTTAACAAATCATTATAGCTATTATTTTTAATTGGTTTTGATTTTTAATAGATGTAAATGATTCCCACACCATTCAGTAGTAGAGTATCTTGAATTTGTCTGTGTACTTACTTTTGCTTGTGAATTTAAAGGTTTATTTTCACATTATCTTTTAGGATTCTATTCTTGCCCTTTGATGCAGTCCCTTAGCCATTTCTTTTAAGACAATTCTCGTGGGGACTTCCCGAGCTTTTGTATATCTGGTAAAATCTTTAACTGTGCTTTATTCCTAAAAGACACCTTTAGCTGTTATGGTATTCTTGGTTGGAAGACTTTTGAATATCAATTTGAATATGTTGTATTAATCTCTCCTGGATTATAAAATTTCTGTTGAGAAGTCTGTTGCTAGACATATTGACAGCCTCTTTCATGTGATTTGCTTTTATTTTTTCTGTTGCTTCTTTCAGAATCTTCTCTTTTTTTCTTTTTTGAGCCACTGTCTTACTTTGTAGTTCACGCTGGCTCTGAGCTCACTGTATAGCCCAAACTCTGCAATCCTCCTGCCTTTGCCTCCCGAAAGTTGAGATTATAGGCTTCAGCCACCACACCCAGCATTGTTGTATGTGGTTACTCGGGATCAAATTCTGGCCCTTGTGCTTGCAAGGTAGGAGCCAGAACCACTGAGCTAAATCCCTAGCCCTCTTCTCTTTATCTTTGATTCTTGGTATTTGATTATAATTTGTGCTGCAGTAATTTTTTTTGGATGGAATCTGTCTGGAGATGTTGACTGCCTGATTTGAAACATTTTCTGGTATTATTTCTCCCTGCTACTTTATCTTTTTCTTATCCTTTGACACACTTGTGATTCAGTATTTATTCTTTTGATGCTATCGTGTATTTTATAAGCTATTTTTCTTTTGTTTTGCTTGGTCTACGTTTTCTTTGACTTCACAGATTTTTATTCTGCTTGCTTAATCCTGCTGTTTGTTTTTGCTTTTAGATTTTTATTTCATTACTACTATTTTTAGAATCAAATTTTAAAAATTGCTGTTACTTTAATCTCTCCATTAAACATCAAATACTGGTCATTTGTTGCTTTACTCGCATTGCTGAAGTGTTTCTCAGTATTTTCTTGAAATTCGCTAGGATTCCAGAGAAGAGTTATTTGGAATCATTTTTCAGATAGTTCTCGCATCACTTCTTCTTTAGTGTTTGTCTCTAGCATTTTTTTTGTCTCTTTGGTAATGTGATATTTTACTGATTCTCTTTGACCCTTTGGCCAAGTTTTCATCTTTCTGCACTTGAAGTAGTATGTACCTGTTCTAGTCTTCATGGGCTGACTTGATCATCATTCATGCTTTCTAGAGATTTTAGGAGAGCTTTCTGGTATTGTTCCAAAGCTTCAGACTTCCAAGACCAACATGATATTGGGATGTGCTTAACACTCAGGAACACAAAAGGTGGTGAGGTGCTCGAGAAGCCCAGAATCAGAACACCACTGAGGCCTGTCTGCTGCTCATGCCTATCTGGATTACAGGGTTATCAAATTCAGTCTGGTAGTTATGTGAACACAGACTGAGTCCACCTTGTAGGCCGGAAGCCAGAGGCTGTAGGGCCCCAGGGGCACCAGTATAACCTCCACACTTACCCTATGGGTTCTGCTCTAAAGTCCGTGGCTGTGAGTACGTGCCTAGTGAAGGACTATTCTAATATACTTGGTGTTTGGGTTCTAGGCAAAATCTTGTGCTTACTTTTCTCTCTTTACTCTATGGAGATGGGATCTCTATTCAAACTATGTTGCCTAGGGCTGGGGAAAAGATGACCTGAATTGTAAAGTTTTTCACTCAAAGGGGAAGGAGACGAGGAGGATGACTATGGAGAGACAACAGTTCTACCAGCGGATGACTGGTAACTGTCAGTTAAATAACTGACAGGACTAACAGCTGATGGCTGATAGCAAAGTTTATTAGGATCACACAGGCTTATATAGTGCATATGCAGCAGTGGTGACCGTAATAGCTGGCCTTAGGAAAAGAGGAGGGACAGTTACCCGAGTACAAGTAAACATTTTAAGCAGAATACAAAGAACATTTTATAAATCCTTACAGAGCATCTAAAGTAGCATGAAATAGTCATAGAGAAATGCACCCAGAGAATTATATGTCCCGCATATCTCCAAAAGCCACTTTTAGCTGGGGTCCTGGAATCACTGGGATGAGTTATGCAGCAGCCATGAGTCCTCAAGTGACCCTAGTGCTGAGTAATATAAAGTAATTCTTTCTCCCTTGTTCAATACATTTTTTCTTTCTTTTTAAAGTTGTTATTATTGGTACATTTTATATATACATTATGATCATAATCAATATTGAGAATTTTTACCAGTATTTGACATATCTTAATTCTTTCTTGTGCTACAGTCTGGTACTATGACATCTCACTGGGCTTTCTTGGCTCTTGTGATGGTATCTTTTCAGACAGATAAATTTTTAAATTGATATTTCCAAATGCAGACAATAGATGGAGAGCTCTGTTCCACCATTGTGCCTTACTTCCTCCTCTTTTTGAATTTTAAATTTCCAAGCACTCACTCTGGGTATTTCTTCAGGTGCTAGCAATATCTTAGTACTTCCTCATTTAATTTGTTAAAGTTATAAGACACGTCTTCATTGCAAATTTTGTACATGTTATACTTGCAGGCAAAACTGAGAATGGGGCAGAGACTGAGAAAACTGGATAAAGAAACCAGGGAGAGAGGGGACAGGATCGCTGACATGCTGAGTGCCTTCACTGTCTTAACCATTGTCGACCAAACTTACAAACTGTACCCTGCAAATAAGTAGTAAACCATAGATATAAAAGGTCAAAATATATTCTAGTCTTCCTTCTGATGAGAAAGAAGGGAAATAAACATTTCAGGTGTATGGGTCTCAGGCATTATTATTAGAGTTCTTTAAAACCTTAAGAACAAAATATAAAAAGATTTTTAGAAACCTTATTATAAACAATCTTGAAAGGTAGATACTTTTACCCAATAGTTGCGACAAGAGAAATTAAAGCTTAGCAAAGTTAATGTCACAGGAGAAGATCTGAACCAAGTTTTAAAATGACCTATAAAATGACAAAGTGGAAATTGCTTCTACTCTAGTACGTTAAACAGATTCAATTCACTAACACAGTGGAATGTTGTATTGAGTGAATCATCAACATCTTTGAAAAGCTGGGTGATAGCTTTTGTCTGTCCTCTTGGATCAACTCCAGGAGATTCACAGGCTTCCTTGGATAAAGAGTTTGATGTTCTTCAAGAGCTGCAGAGGCCAGATGGGGGTACTTAACTGCCTCATACAAAGTCTGTATAATTACCGTAAGATGTTTTGATCCGCTGACATCTGAATGTGGCTAATAGGTCATGGTTTTCAAATGGTGAGATAGATGAATACCTCCTTTGGGTGTGATTGCATAAAAATACATGTATTTTCAAAAGTTGGCAAACAGAAGGCTGATGTCAGGCACTGCAGTGGAAAACTCACAGTTCGCTCAGTTTCCACATGAAAGCCGTTTCACTGAACCAAAACGTATGGATTGAAGATTCTTTTGGGGAAATCTTACAAATCATAAATACATATAATAGGCATTTCTCTGATCTATTCCCAGAGAAATATATAACCAATTACTACATTAAGTGTTTGCTGAATATCCAGACTCTGAAGATTCTCGGACATGATTTGTAATACTGTGCTCTGCTGGGAAATCAGAAATATCACCTCGGTTCTGCTGTATGAAAGAAAACTACAAGAGGTGTTAGACTCAGTTTTGACAATAGTCCCACAGTGATTCCAGTATCGGGGTCTTCATGTGTATAATAAGGGTATTCTCTCTCTGTGTGTCTATCTTTCTGTGTTTCATTTACTTACTTAGTAGGTGGTACAATCCTCACATTTTCCCCTGACCTGTGAAATAAGATCCATTAAAGTCTCAGAAATAAGCAAAATTTATATTCTTTCTGAAAAACCGAGGTCTCAGGGAATATCACTTCACTGGAGATTTCAAGACATTATCTCAATATTCAAAGACAAATGATAAAAGATATATACAATATGTCCCTTTTGATTTACCTATTTGTTTATGGAGGAAACAGACAAATTAGGAAGATAATGGTAAATGCCTGAAAACTATTTCAAGGGATACCTCAAATCACAGCTGCTCTGCCTGATCTTATGTATCTGCTGAAACAGATTAATGAAGTCTCTAGTGTGAAGAATGTGTTAATTAGCTGTTAAATATGTTCTTAACTGACATAAGGAAAATCAACACAAATATGCATTTACAGGGGAAGAAAATGCAAGTACATTTAATCTCCAGTTTGGTGGTGTTATTTTGCCCTGATTTCTGTCACAATAAAGTTTGCAGCCCCCTTTATCACATTGATATTCTACAGAATATCAACTGAATTAACTATACTGATGGTATATGCTAATTTAACCTGGAAAGAAAATGGAAAATATAGAAACATTATAAAAGTACTAGAAAGGAATACATACTCAGTGGGTAAGTAATAAGCACCAGAAAAATTCATAGTGTTGCCAGATCAATAAAGTCAGTGCATGGTAGCCAGAGTTGCTATTTATCACTAATGAAAAGATAGCATTTTGAAATATATAACAGGTATCACTTTATAAGTGAATTAGAAGATCACCAATGCAGAATGAGCCCAGAGTAAGGAGAAGGTTTGTAGCTTTTTAATACCCTAGTATGTCTCTTGGTGTCACTGGTGTTTAGTGGTAACTTCTACTTTATGATATCTATGGAAATAACTAATAAAGAGATATACTACAGACTTCTAGCACTTTAGAGCAGTATGTCTGTTTCATCAGCAGAAGACTACCAATTCACAAATAACTCTGAGAAGAGACAAAGACTAAGTGTATCACCATAGACACTAAATGGCTACACAACCATAGCTTGTTATCATGGCCTGGCGCCCCCTTGTCATTCTCTCTCTCTCTCTCTCTCTCTTTCTCTTTCAACCTTCTCTCTCATCTTCTTCTCCCCTCTCCTTTTCTCCCTTGATTCATAAGACAGAAGAACATGACAGCAATCTTTCACAGGTGTGGAAATGGAATATTTTTCACTGATCCTGAGCAGATTCATGCAAGTATTAGTAACTTACATACATAGATGACTCATGACATGTGCTTTCCTTACACATAGATCTTTCCTTCTATTTCATTTTGGTCTCATAGATAAACTTAATTCGTTTCCAAATTTCCTTATGTTTGAGAATGTAAATGGGCACCATTTGATCATTCTGAGATACTAGCATATAATAAAATTATCTTAGACATACTAGGTATAAGAGCATGTACTACTAGATGATTCCTCAGCTAAATCAGAATTAAACATGATCTTGTTGCTAAGGAATCTCTGGAAGCATCCAGACCTTTGGTGAAGAGCCATTACCCTATGTAACAGAGTTACAACCTGTGTTCTTTAAAAGATTGTTTGGCATATATGAAAATGTGGGCCATAGTGTGCACATGTGTTGACATGTGGCAAGTGACTAATGCATTCACTGACCTGGAGCCTTATACATGTAAAATTGGAAAATCAGAGTCCAGGTTACCAGAAAGTTAGACTTCGGCTGGTTTTGTGGGAATGAATGAAAGATGCGCGGCGTACTGTAGCTCATGTTAATCTCCAGCTGCAACACTGCATTGCAAACATACCACCAATACACAGATTACATATCTTACTTATGAGGTCAGCCAGCTCTGCAGTGGGCCTCGCCAGTGCTGGTACCAGTTACGGTCATGACGTCAGTGTGTGGCAATGTAACAAAGATTTCCTCTGC
The DNA here is from genome assembly GCA_004026965.1 of Petromus typicus. Lineage (NCBI taxonomy): Eukaryota > Metazoa > Chordata > Mammalia > Rodentia > Petromuridae > Petromus > Petromus typicus. The sequence continues at coordinate 26,987 of PVIR01013612.1, forward strand.
CGACTGAGTGAGCAACTGCCCCTTGGCTGCTCACTGTCCAGAAACAGGCCAACACAGACTCCTCCATATATCACTCTCCTTTGAGGATATAAACAAGCCACTTAATGGAAATTTAGTTTTGTTGATTTAATTAATTTGTGAAGTATAACTTTATTTTTTTTAAGTTGTATAATTGTCTTGCCTGTCCATAGTCTCTCTTTAGGCTCAGCTTTAACAGAGACATAAAATGCTTGTTGTATTGGCATTTGTATTTTGTAGCAAAGAATCTAGACAAACAAGCATGTTTCCTATTAAAGGGATGTGACAACTGACCCATGACCAAAGGATGCACTTCTCTTTCTGTATACACCATTGTTCCAAAACAGAAAGGTAGGATTAGCTGTGACAGGCTCAGTTAAGAAAACAATCTGGAGGCAGCACTGCTTTCTTGCCGGCTGTGTTACGTGTTCTGAGTTAGCTGGAATAGATGATGATATTTCAACAAAAGCTAAAGTGTGTTCTTTTCAGAACACAAGAAACAGAAGTAAGACCCTTCACCTCTGCAGCCCCACAGTGACCCATCCACACAGATGCCGTTTCTGTTATTGCAACCTCTGCCTGTTCTCGATTTTCTAAAGAATGTTTCTGCCTACAAACACAGTGAGGGGTCTCCGGGATTACAGGTCTGACTGCCACCTGGAAGCTTTCAAGTCCTCATACCAGGCGACTGTCAAGCAAAGAAAAGACGGAGCCCACTGGGAAAGATGATGACTTTTGATTTCAAAGAAAAGATGTATTTGCTGGTGAATGATGAGTACAGAGAAATATTAATCTAAATGCCACCAGAGGTTCTGCAGCATCTTGTGCTGCTTCTGAACCAGAAATAAAGGTGATGAATGTTAAAATAGAGTGTCCTTTGCCTGACAAAGACATAGCCATATCTTCTTCTAAAAAGCACTGATATGCCACTTATATTTAATATTTATCTTTTGTTTAATTAAGAATGCAAGCTTCAGTTTGGTGTTGTGGCATATATCTGTAATCCAACTCTCTATGAAGCAGAGGCAGGAGAATCCCGAATTTGAACTTAATCTAAACAATCTGGCAACTTAGTGAGAATCTGTCTCATGGTACAAATATATAAAGGACTCAGATATATAAAGAACTCAGGAACTCAGGAAAGCCCTGAGTTCAATCTCCAGTAGCACAAGAACAAAACAAAAAAAATCCAAACAAAAAATAAAATTATTTAATATTCACAGGAAAAGCAGGGATATTTATTTAGTTCTTAAATACCATAAGAGGTTAATGGGGTTTAATAAACATTTTTGAATATGTGAGCAATGTAACTAATAAATATTGAAAATAACAGAAAAATTGTAAGGTGAAAAAATACACAAAAACACTCATATTTGACGTGAGAATTTGTAACTTCAAATTTTTATGAATAATGACGACACTGTAGCCAGGTTGGTCAAAATTGAATATCAAGCACGAGAATGAATCAAACCCTGCTATGAGCTGTTGTCTCTGCTTAGTGTAAACGTGTTAGCGAAGAACACTTTGGCTTCTTTTACTTTCATGTTAATTTTAGTCAATATAATAGGTGCACACAAACTGTTCTATAAGCTTTACGAAGGAAACTGTGCTCAACTCTGAATTACTTGCATTTGTATTTAACTTAATTTATATAAATCATTTGGTGTACTCTGCTACTGTTAGAACTACATAAGACCTTTCTTCAGAGTAAAGACTTAGCTTTAACACGACCCTTACATTATTTCCAATACAAGTGTATCATACTCTACGGCTAACATAGTGCCATACTCCAACTTTATATGCTCATGAACATATTGCTCCTTGCAGAGTAGAAGAATGTGCTAGATTTAAATGTCATTACTTTTATGACTTTTTAAAATGTTTTTAATGACTGTTTTCCTCAAGTGTAGTACTTCTTTATTTATCCCGAGTCCTCTTCTGTACCCCATCCCGCCATCTCTTGATCTCTTTTGCTCTATACAAGACACATATTTAACTCTTCCACAACAAAGCTTCATAGGCTGAAAAAGTTAAAGAGTGGAAAATAAGATTCTATGCAATGGCAACCTGATCAAACTTCTTTGACATCTACATGTCTAGATGTACTAGTTAACTGATGCACATAGTAGTTTAATTTCATCAAAGGAAGCACAGATAGCTAGTTGTGCTGCCTTTTCAGGTGTATCTAAGAGGATGCTGCCATACAGAATTGACAAATTCCATAAATTTCCCCAATGGGGTATATGTCCTCCCTTCTCCTGGGGGCCCAAGTAGAGCAAACAGAACTGAGTTATCTAGATTAACTTACTGAAATTTCTCAAATTTCCAACATTCTGACATGGAGGCATAAAGCTCCATAAACTGCCGTGGTCAGAGTTGAAATAATCAGTGAAGTATTGTGCATTTTAAATAATTCTTTGAAAAAGTGATGCTTGAAAATTTCAGGCAGGCAAAAGTTCAAGCGTTTCCAGATTTGTGCCGTCATTAATGGAGACATTATTTAGGATTATTGACCACTCACATAGAAGCCAATTCTTTTGTTTTGTGATTGGAAAAATCTATGAAATCTGTGAATAATGATTAGTCTGTTTCAAAACCAAAGGAGATAAGGAGAGATAGAAAAGAAAAATTATTTGTGAATATTGTAGAATATTTAAGTATGTAGAATATTGAATCCAAAATAAACATTTCCTATCTCATTTTTCATATTTATATTTCAGTGACATGCCATTAATTATGGAATGTCAGGCTTTCTGCAGCATCAGTTCAGAGGAGAACTTCGGTTCAGGAATGTGCTGTAGTAGTCATAATGAGTGGCGCGAAGCTTATCCACACTGTACGCTTCCCATCTGTGGTACTTTTGGAAAGGACTGATTATCAGGATCAAGTGAGCACAAGATACTTTAAGCCACTGTGTAAACAGAGAACCTTCTTTAAATCAGAGAATTCATTTGATTACATTAAATTGTAGTTAGTGTGTTTTAATATTGTATTGTAGGGACATTTAACCTTGCTCAACTCAGTAATGTCGTGCTGTTTTCCTGTTGTTGGCTTTTTTATTGTTGCTTTTCCCCCTTTCCATTCAGTTTCTTGCCTTGCACAATGAATTCACTCTGCTGCATCTCACAGGATTATTAAACTTATTATCTTTTTCTAGGATATTGATTAGAAATTTTTGGAGTATAGGTTTAGTATTCATGAAGTTTCTTAAGGGTTCTTTGTCATGGAAGTATCCCCTTTGATTTTGCAAAGTTTCTCCTTTGATTCTGCAAGATAGTTTTGCAGGATACATCAATCTAGGTTGGAAGTTGTATTATTTTAGGGCTTGAAACACTTCTTTCCAGGCTCTCCTTGACTTGAGTGTTTACATTGAAAAGTCTTCTGTGATTCTGATGGGCTTTCCTTTGTGTGTGATGTTTCTTTTTCTTTCTTTTTTTCTTTTAGTTTTTTTGAGACAGGGTCTTGCTTTGTAGTTCAGGCTGGTCCTGAGCTTAGCCTCAAATTCAGCAGTCCTCCTGTCTTTGCCTTCCAAGTGCTGGAATTACAGGTGTGAGCATTGTGGTGTGTGGTACTACTTGCTGATGGACATGAGTCACCATGCCCAGCATTGTTTTATGTGACTACCAGGGATTGAACCTGGAACCCTGCACTTGCAAGGCAGTCTCCTGAACCACTGAGCTAAATTCCTGGCCCTGTGATTTGTTTCTTTGCTCTAACTGCTTTCAATATTTCATTCTTCTGTTGGGTTTCTGGAATCTTGATTACTATATACCTAGTTATAGATTTTTTTTTTTTTAGATTATTGGCCATTTGGAATCTTATATGCCTTCCTTATCTGTATGTCAAATTCTTTTCTTTTTCCCATGAAGATTTATATCTGTGAACAGTTTTTTTAAATATCTTTTGCACTGTATCTTTCTTCACTCACTCCAGTCAGTCTTATGTTATTCTTCTTTGCAGTATCTAGAAGCTGCTGAACTGATTTCTCATAGTCCCTTACTGTTTTCCATAAATTATTACCTTACTCTTCACTGGCTACAATCCTACCTTCTATATCCAATATTAGATCTTCATATTCATTCATTTTATTCTGCAAACATTCATGGGAGTTTTTATCTCCTGGAAATCTGTTTGAAAATGTTCAACAAATTCTAATCCTTTTGTAAGATGAGATTTTATGATGTGTATATGTAATGTACCAATAAAGATTTCAATTTTTAAAAAAGATGAGTTTTTATTATGTTCCTGATCTCTTCTTTGGTGTTATGAATCATATCTTTCACCAGGGATACGATCTCTGTTTTTTTTTTTTTTTTTACTATCTCTGTTGTTATCTGAAAGATTATTGCCGATTTCATTTTACTAGATCCTCTTGTATTTATAGCTCAAAGAGTCCAAGTGATTGAGCTTCAGGTTGGACTATTTCCCTTTTTCCTGGGTTTCCCTGTGGTGATGGTCTGGGTATCTGGGGTTTTAATTTTTTCCTTATTTCTATTTTTGTTGCTGTTGTTCTTGTTGATATTTTTGGTTTAATTCCTTGGTTGATGCCTGAGAAAGGGTTATTGCAACTCTCTTTCTTCCTAGTATATTGAATTCTAAGGGACTACTACCTAGGTTGTCCTCCTGATACCTATAATGGCCTTTAAGCAATCTCAGTTCTGGAACACCATGAGAGATACTTAAATAAAGCAATCACATCACCTTGGTTGGAATAATACAATAGGTATCATCAACTCTATCAAGCACAGCCCAGGAAATGACAAACTGTGACAATCATTGTTTTAGTGATTTTAACTTCTTCAGCTAGACCTGTGACCACATTGTTGAAATTTAGAACTAACCAGAAATGTGTTAACAAAATATATGTCCTTCAATATAGCGGTGTCACCTTTGGAAATAAAGCTTTGAGGGTGTTGGGGGTTAGAGAGATAGAAGGAGAAGAGGAGGTTAGAAATAGATTAGGAAGTATATAAAGATCACGCAAACCCTGAAAACTGATGGAGGCCAGAGGATAGAAGAGACAGAAGGGACAAATATAAGACAGAACAGGCTAACAACAGCAGGACAACTGGAAACTGCAGTCACCCTCCTATGTAGTAGAGAGGAAGAGAGAATAGGGAGGACCAAGAGACATGAACTTCAGGGAATTGTTGTTGACTGGAAGGAAAGAGAGGATGAAGGATGTGTAGGTGTACCCAGCAGCAACAGGCAAAGAGAAGACTACTTTCCCATGTAAAAATGAGCACAGTTTAGAGAAGATAAAATCCAAAGTTGGACAGACTCAGTAAGAAGAAAATAGAAAAATGAAGAATAACCAAGAGGGGGGAAAAATAGAAAAGGAAATAGCAAAGAAAAATGCAACAAGAATAAAAACAACAATAATAAAAACCCAAAACAGTACTAAAAGGCCTTTTGAGGTATGGACCTGCTGTCTCCTATAGACAGTGTGGGCAGAACCAGACATACTGAAGTTCACTAGTCACAGGCGGACAGCCTTTGTCCACTATGATTCAGTCTGTGTTCTGGCTACAGTGCCTGAGTTGAGATCCCTTAGCTTTCGCAAGCTTGAACTCAAACCATGTCCGGCCCTGTAGGTGGCACTGGCCCCACAAACCCACCAATGACATAGTCCACACTTTCTCTTCACTCTCCCAGTGGGTGTTTCTTCAATGTGGTGGACAAGAAGCAGAGAATGGTAGGGATACAGCAGGGCAGCCACTGTGCAACAGTCCAGCGGCTGACACTCCTGTCAGGAAGACTGTTCCAGCTCTCAGTGGAGGCCTCTATGTCCCCCAGTCCCTCCGCACAGAACTTAAATCCTCTGTTTTGGATCCTTTGTCCCATGGGGTGGTGGGACAAGTGTCAATACTTGACTGGTGCTGACCTTCTGTCATCTGCCCATCAGGGCCAATTTATATTGTAGATAACAGCAGCTGCTGTAGTTCAGTGTGCCCACTGCTTGCCCCATAGCGCATTCTCCAAGGAGAACTATGGGCTATAGAAGCCAGTAGACCTCACAGGTACAGCAGCTCCTCCACCACTGAGAGTACGGGCCATCCTCTTCACCAGAGTCCTTTTCTTTGTTCTTCTTGTGAACTTCAAATCTTGTTTCAGATCCTTCTTGGGTCTTGGGACCCACTTTCCCTCCTTCTTTTCCTCCTTTTTTCCTCTTTGAGCTGCTGTATTCCAGTGTGGGAATCACAAACTGTAGAGAGGTTCTTTCTCTGCTCTTCACCACTCCACCTTCATCCCAGAAATCCCTTCATAGCACCTCCTTAAGGGACTATTTCATGCTGTTTATCAACAAAGTTTTCAATCAGTGACTCAATATATGTAAAATTATCCATAGATCTGTTCATTCACATGTCAAATAGTCCTCATAAAGAGTGTCTACATTACTTTCATATTAAAGGGTAACATTGTCGGTCATGCAAATTTAATAGCTAGTTTAGTAAATTATGGGTTATCCTACTGTGTTAGTGACTTTTTCTCATCATTGAAACAAAAACACAACCCTCAGTGTAAGAGGGGACGGGTTTATTTGGTTCATAGTCGATAGGCCTCTGGCTCCAAGGCAGGGAACACAAACAGGCCCCACAGAGAAGAAACAACAGGACATGCCCCAGGCAGCAAAGGTAACAGAGTTTAACAGCATCTTTCTGCCCCTTTTGCCTTATTCAGAACCCCAGGATTAAAGTGGTGTGAAGCTAATCACTTATGTGCAATGAAAGGTGTAGCAATCACATGTCCTTAACCCCAGCTTCACACATTCCAGATTCATCCACCTCTGAAAAGCCTACCTCATCTGCATGAGGCTTTGGGGGCATCTAAACACAGGCCACAGCACTGACCAATACATTCTCTAGTCTGTGAAAGGAAGGCAGATTTTCATATGCTAATAGAAATATCAAATTTATTTTCAGTAACAACCCACCAGATCTAGAATAGCAACTATGATTATATGTGCATGTGCTTGTGTGTAGGTACTTTTTACAGTAACATCCCTTCATTCATTTGATGACACTTTTTAGACAAAATATTAAATTAAAGAAAGAGAAAAAAGGTCACATGACATTCACACAGAGGTTAGACTCCTGTAGCTTCTGGTATATGCACACTGTGACATATCTGTGTAATTAATCTGAATTCTAAGCATTTATCTTGAACCTGTTTAGCATCTTGTAGTCTCTTGAAGGGTACACAAGTAAAGAGTAGTGCTGTCCCACCCTTCTATGCTTTTACATTTATTTTGTCTAAATCAGACAAAGTTGTCTTCTATGTTGCATTCTTTCATAGTTTTCTGTATATTTCATGGGTCTTTCTGTTGAAAGATCAGTTGTCCCCCCACAATTTTGTATTTTAAATTACTTCTTGAAAACGTGTCAAACGTTGCAACCTTGAGGATGGAGATATTTCATTCTTCCTGTGCTGCTGTCAGAGATTTCAGAGGGTGACAACGTTGTCACAGAGATAAAATGGCTCCTTGTCTGTGGTGATTCCTAAGACAAGCATTCTTATTTTTGCTGTTGCCTGACTTGAATGATTTATGAATAAAATATTAAAGTTTTGGTGCACTTGACATTTTTGACTTCTAATTCATCAACCTTTTGGAATTATTTTGCTTCATAAATTGAAATACTGTTTAATTCCTCAGCATATATTTTCATTTCCTTTTGTCTCAAGAAATACTGCTTTGAGTTTGCCCATGAGAGTTATCTGTGAGGTAAGCAGGTCATTTGCAGGAGCAGTCATGAGGAAGACAGAGGCAGAACTCTAAGAAGAACAAAGTCCCTCTGTAAGTGCTCTGTCCCCATTGCATTTTTACAAAATAATTTTTTTTTCTTTTTTGTATACTTTACTTTCGGTCTTGATGGCAGTTATACCGAAAATTTCTAGAATTATCTTCCTTAGAAATGAAATAAATTTGCATTAAAATTCAACTTTACATATAGCTACTGTCATAAACTTATCATTGATATGGATGGATGTGTGGGACCATAAGTTGTTTTAATTTCCTTTCAGTAATATAACTAAAAGCACTTCTAAATTTCTATTTACACTGGAAATAAACCACTTTGTGCTCTAGAATACCCCAGAATAGGTAACTTCTTCATCGTCAGCAGCCTTAGTGAATGTAAAATAGTTAAACTGCAGTCACCTTTTTAAATTCGAAAACAGACATTAGTAAATGAATGAGACATCATCACCAATACTTGGGAATAACAAATGTAATGTAATATATACATATATATATATATATATATATATATATAGTAATATATATGTGCATAGTTTTTATGTATCAATTCAGATATTGAAGTAAAAATATAAACAAAGGAAAGTAAAAGCAATGCATTTTACTCAGTGTATAAATAATGACTGAGCCTTTTCTGTTGATATGTGCTGTTTTACCTGTAAACTCATATTTATTATTTGTCTTTAAATAATGTTGTCAGGAGGTTGGCCTGGAGGACTGTTGCAGACAGATATGACACTGCGAGGACGCTCTGCTCTCAGGAGAAGCCACAGTGCAGACAGCTGTCCCTTATCCTAGCCAAACCAGAGACCTGGCTTTGTCTTTAGGCCTGTGCTGAGATACCCTCCATGTAGACCAGAAGTGGGTGGCAAAGTAATCATATTTTCCAAAATGAAACCCCCAAGATAATGATTTTTTAAAAATTTAGAATATATAGAGCCAAACGTTTTTTGGGTTTTTTGTTTTGTTTTGTTTTGGTTTTTTTAGGCTTTTTTGAGACAGGGTCTCACTTTGTAGTTCAGGCTGGCCTTGAGCTCAGCCTCAGACTCACATCACAGCAATCCTCCTGCCTCTGCCTCCCGAGTGCTGGGATTACAGGCGTGAGCCACCACACCCAACACTGTGGTATGTGGTGCTGATTGTTGCTGGGCGTGAGTCTCCACGACCAGTATTGTATGTGGTTACCAGGGGATCGAACCCAGGTCCTTGAGCTTGTAAAGCAGGCGTCAGAACCACTGAGCTAAATCCCCTGCCCGAGCCAAATGTTTTTAAAACATGAAAATGGGACCAACGCCAGAATATCAAAAAAGTAATCTCCTTCTCCAAGTAATTTACAGCAATTGCTCATGAAAGAATTGTTACTAGTGCTGTGTTCTCTTAACTTCTGAGGATACACTTGCTGTTACATTTCTGTGTTTTCTGATGTTTTCAGTACACAATAACTATGTTCGTCCCGGGAAGTTGGCACGTGGACGTAATAAACATCTGACTTTTCTCTGTGCGCTTCCCCTCTGCCTCCTAACCCCACCTCATCTTTTCATTACCTCAGCCTTTGGAAAAAACCTATCTCTCCGTTTTCCATGATCTATCTTTTATTTTATTCCATTTTTATACTTTGGGTTTCTCATATAAGAGATACTATGAGATATTTAAGCTGTGTGTTGGATTTATTTCTCTTAACCTTATAGTTGCATTTTGCTTCCATTTTCTTAGAAATGACTCATCTTTATTGTATAGTAATTCCCTGTTGTGTATAAATACCACATTTTTCTTTATTCATTCACCTGTTCATGAACACATAGACTAATTCCAAGTGATAGCTAATATAAGCTGTGCTGCTACAAACTTATGCATGCATGTTTCACAGTTTTATGATGTTTTCAAACCTTTCAGAAAGATACCTAAAAAAAAGGCAGCTGAATCAGATGAATTTTCTAGATTTAGTTTTTTTGAGGTCTCCATGTGGTATCTGAAGTGACTGTGCTAATTTTTATTTTCACCATCAGTCCATACAAGGGCTCTTCTTCCAGGCAGGCTTGCTTGCATTTGTTATCTGATTTCTTGATGGAAGATGTTCTTTCTGGAGTGAGATGGAATCTCAGTATCTCAGTATTTTTTAATTTGCATTTTTCTAATGGCTAGTCATGTTGAACATTTTTTGTGTATTTATTGGTCATTTGTACTTTTTCTTCTAAGAAATTTCTGTTCATTTCAGTTCCTTATTTTTTGGTTAGGTCTTTTACTTGGAAGAGTCTGGTGTGTTTTCTATTGTTAAAAATGCCTACATTTCCATTAGTTTTCAAATTTTTAATTGAAACATGAAAACATAAATGCTGGACATACTAATAGAGTGCCACATAATATTTCAATCCATGTACACATTGTACAGAATCTGATTAAAATATATAGCAGATGCTTACAAATAGAAATGAACTGATATTAATCCCTCTCAGAATATTTGCCATTAAATACTGTTTTTGGAAAAAATATATTTGTTAAATAAATTTCCTTCAGGCCTGAAAAAAAGAAGGAATACTTGCCTTCATTTCAAACAAACCTAGACCATCATTCTTGGTAGTTCCTGAACCAATTCTGGAAGTCTTCCGTTTTTATAAGATGTGATAAAAAATATGGTTAGTGCTACTGTCAAGTGCCATGTGATGGAAATTCAAGCCCCTAAAATATACGGCATGTCCCCACATGGCTCATTTACTCACTAGATTTGGTGCCTTGTGACTTCTTAATGTTCCCCAAAGGAAAAAGAACAGGCATATGCCAGGCTTGGAAAGGCGTCCTTGCCATCCCAGAACTCAGGAAGCTGAGGCAGGAGGATCTCCTGGAGTTCAAGCCCAGCTTGCAGTACATAGTGAGTTCAAAGGATGACATGGATTATTTAACAAGAACTTGTCTCAACAGAACAAAACAAAAAGATCACAAAAGACAAACATACTGAAAGACTGAGGACATCAGAAGCAGTCACAACATAGTGACAGTCCCTCAGGATAGAGCACTTCCAGAGCTTTACAGAGAGCAGCAAGAACAACAAAACTAGCTTGTTTAAATCAAGATGTAACATTTGAGGGAGATGAAGTGATATCCACTTCCATCTGGGTTGTGACAGTGACAGAACTGCTTCATTCTTATTGCTAAGTTACTTATCGTCCTATTTGTGCCCAATGTGCCACATTTTCTTTGTCCATTAATCAGCTGATAAATGCTTAGGTTGTTTTTTCTTTAATTGATTTTATTGTTACACTTTATACATACAACATGATCACATTTAACACTGAGAACTTGTATCTGTATGTAACACACCTTTTAAAAATTGATTCTATTGGTACAATTTATATACATGTTATGATCACATTCAACATTGAGAATTTGTATCCATACAGACATGACTTCTCCTTTTTCCCATCCCCCCACACATGACACATCTTAATTCTCATTTTTCCCTTTTCCCCTCTTAGGTTGTTTCTTGTTACTTGGCCATTACCATCTGTGTTGCAGTAAACATGGGTGTGCAGGTATCTCTCTAACATTCTAGATTTATCTTCTTGGTTATATGCCAAGCAGTGGCATTGTTGGATCCTCTGCTGGTTCTACTTTTATTTTTTGAAGATCATTCACATTATTTTCCATAAGGGCTGTATGACTTTATAGTATGCAACACTTCCCTTTTCTCTACATCCTCCTCAGTCCTTACACAATCCACTTGTCAGTAACACATGTCAAAGTAGCATCCTAAACAAGAGCTCTATGAGATATCAAACAAAATGAAAATAAAAGTCATAAAACTGTGTGGGATGCAGTAAGAGTAGTGCTTGAAAGGAATTTATAACACTGAGTGTATAGTTTTATTGATCTATAATCAAGAATTTAAGCTTTTGCTTTAAGAAACAAGAAGAGGGAGAAAAATTAAACCCAAAATAAATATAAAATGGAAAATAAATATTAGAATTAAATTAAAAATTAGAATAAAATTTATTCTAAAAACTAGAATAAAATTAGAATAAAAATCAGCAGAGAAAAATCACTCAAACAGCAACAGTTTCTTTGAGAAATCTTCACAATCATTAAGCCCTCGCCAGGCCACTAAAGAGAAAAAAGGCAAATATGATGACTCATCTGAGACATGAGGAGGGATGTGGTTAAAGACCCGTAAACACTGCGGAGGCAGCAAAGGGGCACGATGAACAAGGGTCTTTCCTCAAAGCCGATTACGTGGGTCAGATGGAGCAGGATCCTGGGAGGCTCCGTCCACACTGAGTCGCAGGAGAAGAAAAGGTCACTCTGAGTGTGCCTGTGTCGACTAGAGAAATCACAGCAACAGTAACCTCTCAAAACCCAGAAAACCAGACCGATATGTTCACTGCTGAATCATGCCAACATTTATTTAAGAAATTATATACATTAAAAAATTCAGCATGACCAGAGGTACACGTATCGATCTCTGTTTGAAAATCCATTAATGGAGCTCAACACATCAACAAGCTCAGGAAAGGTGTGTTCATAAAAATACAGAAAAATGTGCCAAAGTCTAGTACTCATTTATGGCTAAAACCTCTGAGCAAACGAACTACAGAGAAAAGTTTTCTGCACCTAAAAACATTCATCAAAAAATCCTGAATCATAATATAATAATAAACGGTGACAACTGCAAAACTTTCTTGCTTGCAAAGATCAAGAACAAGCCAATGATGTCACTTCACTCACCATTCCCAAAGTGCGCCAAGCCAAGGATGGAAATAAAACAGATGCTGCCTGGAAAGGAAGAAATAAAACTCATCTTTGTTTGCAGCCAATGTGAACATCTATAAAGATAATGTGAAGTAAGCATGAAGTACAACAAAGTATTCTGGAGTTAAGTAGTGATTATAAAAAGGTTTCAGGTTATTGCTCACTACAAAATTCACTCCCTTTCCTATACAACAGCAATGAATGAGAGAAATTTGAAATTAGAAACACATTACCATATATAGTATCTTTCCTAGAAATGAAATATCTCAATATAAATCAAAGAAAATACATTAAAGTGATGTACACAGAAAACTACCAAACTTTGATGAGAAACATCAAAGACCTAGATCGATGATTTAACAGATTATATTCACAGAAAGTTAAGACTCAATGGTATCCAGATATTAGTTCTTCCTAATCTGACCTCAGACTCAACACAATATTAGTCAAAATCCCTGGAAATCATTCATGCATAGCTGCAATGTGATTTTAAAGTTTATATGGAGTGGCAAAATACCCAAAAGAGACAATTCTGCATCAAAAAAACAGCAGCAAAATTGGTACAGGGATGACAATTGTACTCAAAATTTATTATAAAACTGAAGTAGCTCAACCTTAAGAACAATTCATAATTTTGTTACATTAAAAGTGAAAATACTCCAAGAATGTTGACGCAGACCTGTAACCCCAGCACTCAGGAGGCTGAGGTGGGAAGATTGCTATGAATTCCAAGTCATCGTTGGCTACATAGTGAGCTCAAGTCCTGCCTGGACAACACAGCAAGACCTCCTCCCTAAACACCTCTTCTGAAAAAAAGTGAAAATGGAAAGTAAAACAAAGATACAAAAATGAAAACAAGAAAAATATTTAAAACAATGAAAATAAATTTAAATTTAAATTTATTTTTTAGAAGCACTGTTACATACAGATGGAAGACAGCCAGGGATCTACCTCAGTGGCGTTGTGCCTGCCTCACAAGTGCAAGGTCCTGAGTTCAATCCCTGACATCAAAAATGAAAAAAATAAAATAAAAATGGAAGAAAATTTAGATTGCCTTAAATTTCATTTCTGAATCAAATACATGTGAGAATTTTGCTTTCTGACATGCTGTTCATGAGGAGCATGAAATGAAAAGATAAAATTTTTAAAGCAAAAAAATCATAACACATCTTTTCATAATACATGTTTCTATGTAAATGAAATAAGAGTTATAGTTAGCACAGACTTAGCCCCCTGGTGCTCCAAAGATGATTTATGTCTGGAACAAAATTCCTGGAGATGTTTGAGGTCATTTCAGTTGATTAAAAGATGTCAACATTTTATTCACTTCAAAGTCCATTTCAACCTAAGTGGTAAAACTTGGACAAAAGAACACAAAAGTACAATTTGATCCCATTTAAATATGAGAAAAAGAAAAAATGTTAAAGACATGCACTTAATAATAAGTGCAATTTAGAAAACAATGTAAAGAACAATGTGGTATTCCCAGATAGGATTAATTTTAGAAAACCTTTCATATTCCAATATAAGAAAATAAATGAGTGTATTTCAGCAATTAAAAACTGAAGAGTAAAATGTCTCATCAGCACCTCTTTGACCTACAGAGGAATTTGTTAATCATTTCGGAATTTCATGTAAGAACTATTAATTAGAAATATTCAATTCTTTGATTTTTATAGCTATATTCCAAAGTTAATAACCCAAAATTAGCAGAGTAATTATTGAGCAAAAATACCCCACACTATATTTGGGAATAAAGCAGAGATGACTCCTAAGACAAGCGTTATTCAAATTTACTCTCCCAGTATATTCTGTAGTTATGAAAAAGGCAATGAACGTAAACTTGGAAAGAAATAGATGTTCTCATTTATTACAGGCAACTGGAGGGTTGAACAGTTTGGGAAAATAACTTGATCACTCATAGTCACATCTAAATAGGAAGGATGTCCAGTACGATGTCATGTAGAGTTGATTTCAATCTTTGAGGTGTTTTTTTACACAAATAACTTTAGAAATGAGAGAGCCGAGGATTTAGCTCAGTGGTTCCGACACCTGTTTTACAAGCGCAAGGACCTGGGTTTGATCCTCGGTAACCACATACAATACTGAGTGTGGAGACTCACGCCCAGCAACAACCAATATCATATACCATAGTGCTGGACATGGTGGCTCACGCCTGTAATCCCAGCACTCGGGAGGCAGAGGCAGGAGGATTGCTGTGATGTGAGTTGGAGGCTGAGCTCAAGGCCAGCCTGAACTACAAAGCGAGAGCCTGTCCCCCCCTCAAAAAAAAAAAAAAAACAAAAAAAAAACACCACTTTACACTTTAGAAATTAGAAGAAACAGTCTAAAACTGAATATAAGTATAAAAGTGTGAGTACATCTCATATGAACTGAGGGGAATCTGTGAAAACAATAACTGAAAGTTTTATCCAGGATGGAAAAGTACTAGTGAATTAATAATAGAAAGAAATCCACTATTTCCAGAGAGAAGGACTGCATATTTCACAAATGTTAACTCTTCTAAACTCAGTATTTAGTCACTGTGGTTGCAACCAAAGTTCCTACAGAAATCTTCAGAAATACTCTTGCTCTTTCTACATTCAAACACACATGAATAGGAAAAGTCTGTAAAAC
>PVIR01013613.1:0-41845 GCA_004026965.1 Petromus typicus
GACCCTGCTATTTCCCAGCTCAGGTTATATGCAAAAGAATTAAAAGATTCATATTACAATGATATATGTGCACCCATGTTTATAGAAGCTCAGTTTCTGATAGCTAAATTTTGGAAATATCCCAAATGGCCATCAATTGAAAACAAGATAAAGAAAATATACTTTTATATAATATGGAGTATTACTCTGCCATAAAGAATGATAAGTTTGAGTCATTTATACTCAAATGGACATACCTTAAGGATATAATCATAAATAAATTAAATAGATCACAGATATGTAAATATCATATCTTTTCTCTTGTATGAGAATCTGAAAATATATATATGTTCTAGATGTATAATAGATATTGTAAAAATAGAAGCTATACAAAGGGTAATGAAGTGTAGGTGTAAGTAACGAGGGGAAAAATTGTAAATAGAAGGGAAACAAAGCTTTTGCATATAGGATGTGAGTCGTTGTAGGGTGAGTAAGGAAATGGGAAAAAATGAGAATTAGGTTATGTCATATATTAGTACAAATTGTCAATGTTGGGCCAGGGATTTAGCTCAGTTTTTCTGGTGCCTGTCTTGCAAGTGCAAGGACTGGGGTTATATCCCCGGTAACTACATCCCATACTGGGCATGGAGACCCACACCCACCAGCATTCAGTACCACATACCACAGTTCCTGGTATGGTGGCTCATGTCAGTAATCCCAGCCCTCAGGAGGCAGAGGCAGGAGGATTGCTGTGATGCGAGTTTGAGGCTGAGCTCAGGGCCAGCCTGAACTTCAAAGTGAGACCCTGTCAAAAAAAAAAAAAATTGTCAATGTTGAATGTACACATTTCACAATAAAAAAAAAGAGAGTCATTGGAGACATCTTCACAAGTTAGCATTACGAAAAAAGAAAATTACTGCATTCATTGACTTCCCTTAGGAATAAATAGTGATGATTGATATTGGCCTCAATCTCCCTAGCACATTTCCCTTCTGGAAATTCCTAGATTGGAACTTGTTTTCCCATTTGATACCTGCTTAGTCAATATTATCTGGATTACTATACTTGCAATCTTACTCATCAATCTTGATTTTGTCCTACCTTGTGCCCAACTTGTAATTTTCCACTGTGTCTTACAGTTTTGTCTAACTTGTACCCACCTCAGCTTGTAGCTTTTCCTATAAAACAGTTTTGGAAAGCAGGATCAACAGGCAACTGATTTTCCAGTATCATACCTTTCTTCTAATAAAGACTCTTAGCCTCCATTGTACCCAGAATTCATTCTTCAGCTTTAGAAAAGGAAAACTCATATGTTGGCTATCTAGCAAGTTGAGAGTGATAATGATTCCTTTGTTTTGATTACTTTTTAATTATTTGGATTACTTGCACTATGTAATTTTTTAATTACTTGGTATCCTATATCAAAATGACTGTAAGAAGGGCCGGGGATTTAGCTCAGTGGTTCCAGCGCCGGTCTTGCAAGCGCAAGGACCCGGGTTTGATCCCTGATAACCACATACAATACTGGGCACGGAGACTCACGCCCAGCAGCAACCAATACCACATTCCAGTGCAGGCGTGGTGGCTCACGCCTGTAATCCCAGCACTTGGGAGGCAGAGGCAGGAGGATTGCTGTGATGTGAGTATGAGGCCTGAACCACAAAGCGAGACCCTGTCTCAAAAAAAAAAAAAAAAAAAGACTGTAAGAATAAATAAAATTTATAAAAATGAATTTAAGTTTAACATATGCATGAAAGTAACTATATGGTGATGAATATGCTAATGAGCTTTAATATGATGAACATTTCACCATATGTATATGTATCAAAATATCAAGTTGCACAAAATATCAAGCTGCATAACCTAAATAAGTTTAATTTTTATTGCCAACTGTAAAGATCAGCAATAAAAAAAGCTGGGGGAAAAAAGATTTAAAAGTTTGCAAAATTGCCATAATTGGGAAGTGGGGTGTTCTAGGGGAGTTACCCCCCTGACGGATGTAGGGGGTTTCATAGAGATGGAACTGGTCTGTATCTTTAATTGGGATGTCTGCACAGATAGATATATGTTGTCAAATGCAAATTGTGTATTTAAATGATTTTATTGGATACAAGTTATTCCTTAATAAAGCTATCTTTAAGACATAAATAAGAAGCTTCACTTTCCAGTTGAAGATAAGGGGAAAGATTTCCTTCTTTTTTTTTAGAACACTATAGAAAACTTGTAAGATTTTTTTTTTTTATTCTTTGAAATGCATAAGATCCTTTCCAAACTAGATAGGTCTTTTGTCAGCTTTATGAACCAGGAATGTCTTTTTCAAGGCCCTGGGAGCTGCCTCTTTGAAATGTATACATCAAGGGACCCTTACATCCCTACCTCTTGTTTCTAAGGAGAGTAAATGTGGGCAATTTATCTAATAACAAAGGACACCCAGCTGCAAGTTGTGAAACTGCTTCTCTAATAAATATTGCAGAAATTTGTTTTACCCCTACATAAAGTTTGTTAGGTAACATCAGTGTTGGACCTAATTTCCAAGTAAGTTAGTATTGTAGAAAGCTAAGTTAATTAGATATCTTATAGGCAGTTAGACAAGGCCAGACAAAGAATCAATACAAAAGACAACCCAGCTGCATTGACTGAAGGTCAGCATTATAAAGAGAGAAAAGGTACTATACTCATATAGTTACTCTAGAGATGAATAGCAGTGGTTGATATTCTAAATGGGTGTCAGTCACCTTGGGGGGAGACCAAGCCTCCAGGGAAAATCCTTGTTCCTTCCATGTATTGCTTGCTTGCTGTGACTAGCTTCCTCATTTGACTGCCATTTAATCAATATTGCCTGAGTAACTATACTTGTTGTAATGTTAATGGCTGATCATAATTTTATCCCATCTCATGATTTCCCAGTGGATCAATATTACTTGTAACGATACTCATAATCTCATTCACTGACTATAGTTTTGTACCACCTTGAACCCACCTCACCTCATGACATCTCATTAAAACGCCTTTGAGAAGCAAGGTGAGCAGGTACCTCACTTTCTGGTCCTCTTCTATATCTCTTAGAAGCTGTCCTTCTCTCATTACTCTTTCTTATTATTCACTTCCATTTTTCCTAGAATTCATTCCTCAGTTTTAGAGGACATAACCTGGCATTTCAGATACGTAACAGGGTTGGGGATTACATCTATTCCCTGGATATCACTAGGATGCACTATTACAGATGGTTCTCTCAGTCCCACTTCATGGCAGATTACTCATTTAACTTGAAAACATTTGTGTAATGGGTGTATCTTCTTTGCTATACAAAATAAATTTTTTGTGCTTTTGCAATCTCTTAGCTGTCTGACAATCATATCAGATTCTGATTTAATGCTTATGTAGTAATAAAATTGTCCTCGTCCTTTCACTTTTTTGCAGAAAATTTTAAAGTGGGAAGAAGATTGTAATTGTATTTTCCCAACACTAATTGACTGACAAAGCATAAATCTGTTATTAGGATGACTTTAGATTAAATGATGCATTGTTTTATCTAAGGTGTTTTTTTAACCCGTTGTGGATTATTTATGTAAACATAATAAATTTTACTTAGGTTTTGTTTTGTTCTCTCCTTTTTTTTTTTTTTTTTTTTTGCTTTTGGCCATAAGGAGATGGCGATTTCTGTGGTTTTGTGGATTATCATAGTTAAGGAATTTAAAGACTTGTTCTTTAGCTTGTTGAATTATCATGGTGATACAAGGGAGCAAAGTCTTGCTCCTCACTTGGAAGGTGGATTCGTGTTCTATAAAATCAAGAATGAGTTTTAGAAACAAACAAAGATCTTAGTAGGAAAATTTCACTGTGAGAGAAAGCTTCTGCCTAAAGAGATAGAGGAGGAACCCAGAAAGGTGGGTAACCCACCCACCTCACTTCTCAGAGGGCTTATGAAGCAAGACCATGAGGTAGGGTGAGTTCAAGGTGGGACAAAATTACAATCAATCAGTAACATTACAAATACTGTCAATTAGGTAATATTGGTACAATGAGAAATCACGAAATGGTCAAAACCATGATCAACCAATAAGATTATAATAAGTATATTTGCTTAGGTAATACTGATTAGATGAAGAGCCAATGAGAAATCAAGTCACATAGTAAGTGTACAAAGATTTTCAGGAGACTCTTCTCAGGTGGTCAAGGTCCTGGCCCTCCACTCTAGAAATATCAGTCATCTTGTGTGAGCAGAGCAGTTTTCTGCTTTGGTAATGTTGACTTTCAGTAAAGGTCTCCTTAACTGTCCTCCATGTGGGCTTTTCGAGGGCCAGCACTAATCTATCTACTTAGCTGATGTCTAGCTAGCTTTTTTAATCTATAATAATAATGATAAATTATAAATGTAGCTAGAAAGAATAGGGACTAGTATAGTGTTTAGAGCCCCCTTTTAATATCTAGCCTTTTTGTTTATAATTAGTATTAATTATTTGTATATATATTTTAGGTTTCTTTTGTTGTTATTGTTAGAATTTAAAACCAAGTTAAAGTGAGAACTGTGTGAATCAAGATTTATTTATATACATCGACGTCAGTTAAAGTTTTAGGGGATTGTTTTAAAAATCTTATTAATAGCTCCTTAGATTTTATACAGTTTTTTTTTTAATCAGCATTGTCTGTTAGGATGGGTTATGGTTTTTGCTTGACCATATATGGCTTTTCTTAGAACTATGGGAGACGTCTTTGTTACCTTCTCTTTAGCACAGTGTCCATTGGTTGACTCCTGCTCTCTGGGGTCTAATGATCTTCTTGCTCAGGAGGTTGGGTGCCTGAGAGGTGTCATAGAATCATTATACAAGGATTTATCTATCTTACCTCCTGTGATAGCTAACCTTAGACAAGAACCGAAATATTGGTTATTTCTTTTAGTTTTGGTCTCTAAGCCTTAGTTAGTGAACTCCACTAAGAAGACTGAAAGATTTAACTATCATAATTTTATCTGAATATCTAGCACTCTGAAATATAAAGTATGACTAGAAAATGATTTTTTTTTTCTTTACTTAGCATAGCTGTTTCAGGAGTAAAATATGTATAAAATGTTAATAGATTATAATTATACAATTTTATAGGGGAATTTTAACTTAAAAGCAGGGAGAATTTTCATATAACAATTATGATGGCATTGCTATATTAGAACCATTAGATTTTTATTATTTTATCTGAAATACTGTTAGATTTTTATTTTATTAATTAGGTATAAATCCTTTTAAAATAGGTTATAAATCTTTATTTAAATTGGTTATCTTTTAGTGAGCTGCTTTTAGTAAAGTGTTTGTTCTACATAGTCTTTAGGTATATTTAAAATAGTTATTCAGTAATCTTTTATTAATTGGAAAAATATTTGAAGGTTATCATAAAAACGTGATTATTAATCCAATCATATATGACACTTATATTAGCAAACATCAAGGTTTTAACTTATGTTTCATGTAAGCCTCATACTCTCAGTCTCCATCTTGTAACTGTAATGTTTAAGTGAGTTTGAATAACACTGAACTTATATAATTGTATTTTATTTCTAATGGGAAGTCCCAAAAGATTCAGCTTATAAAGCGGAGAAGAAAAAGAAAAAATGAAATTAATATGAGCTCAAAAAAGATTTTTAAGAAAATAGCAGATGATGTTTCATCAGTTATTAAAACAGACTAGCCAGCAAAGCAATACAGAACACATGAAAGAATTACGTTTAATCAGAGTACATTCCTAGATACCTTTTCCATGCTGAGTTATAATAAACTTTTTTATAGTTTTGGGTTTTAACTATAAACAAATTAGAATTTTTTAGGGATTATCAATTATCACTTTTTATGTATTTCATAGTAATATTTTAAACTATACTGAGTTTTTATTTTATTTAGCTCTATAGACTTATAACCAACAAAGGGAACATGGGGAAAGAAAGAAAAAACTAGAAATGTCTAGATGTAATATTTGTTTTTTATTTCTATTTTACAACTTAGTTTGAGCCTGTGTGTCTTCTATTTCTGTGAAAATAAGGACTATTTTAAGAGAGATCCTAGAGTGAAAACATTTTTGTTGTTGTTGTTGTTTTTCAATAATCTGTTTTAATCTTAGGAATAGTTGCTCCTAAAGAACAGTATAAGCTTCTTTTATTTGTTATTGATATTTTTGTTGTCCTGTGTAATAGAGTAATTTTGGGGAAAATGTAATTTTTTTATGTAAAAGTATTCAAAGAGGCAGATTTGTTAAAAGTTTAATGTTACAATATACAATTTATAATTATTTCTTGGTAATGGTTTTTGCTCATCTCTCAGGTGGAGCCCAGGCCAGGATAGGGTGTAGAAAAAGACTAACCCACGCTTCTTTGAAGTTGAAGTCAAAGGAGTTTGGCCTTTTAAGTATGGATTTCAAGAGGTGGGGAAGTCACATTCCATATTGAGACTATCTGTATGAGAAACAGCAAAAAGAAGGAAGGGGTCTGTCCATTCTTGCTTATTTCCTTTCCTTATCGGAGGCACCATGAGTTTTGATCCATCACACTGGCAGCAGTTAGTCTGAGGTGCTGGGGAATGTGTACTGAGAACTGGAATTTCTTCTCTTACCAGTGCTGGCATTTCCCCTTTCTCACGATCATGAGACCTTTTTATTGTTTATGGCCCAGGTTAACAAAATGCCAATTGCTAGCCTGGCATTTTATTCTGCAAAGAATTTTGAAGAGAGGGGAACCATCTTCTGGAAACTAGGGGGTCCTGAAGTTATTTGTTCCCTTAACCACTTACTAGTCTCATTGTATAAATATTAAATGACAAATTCCATAATTTGGGGCTGAGGATTCAACTCAGTGCTCCCGATACTTGTCTTACAAGTGCAAATTCCTGAGTTTGATCTCAGGTGGAAAGAAAGAAAGAGAGAGAGAGAGAGAGAGAGAGAGAGAGAGAGAGAGAAAAGCTCCATAGGAAATACAAAAATGATGAGTTTACCAAATCTATTCAATACAAGAATTGACTGGTTGAAATTACACCAAGCATCATGGATCTTTGAGACCTCTGCTGTAACTGATGATATGGGAAGTTGTTCCTTTCCCACAGACCAACTGCTGGCTCTTCAAGTAAGCCATTATGAGGCAATAGGCAGACTCAGACTTTTAAAATGAAAAGTCAGCTTATGCATTTGCAGCTCATTCTGGATGGCCTTCATCAATCCCCTCCTCCTTTTTTTAATTGTGGGAGCCAAATCCAGCTAAGTCAGTGCTGCATATCTTCTAGGCATTGATTGGTTCTAATTTCTCTTTGTAAGACCTAGACAAAAGTCAGTCCAAACTTTATGGATGGCAGCCACAGCCTTTCTCTATTATCTGTTAGAACACAAGCATAAGCCCTTCTCCAGGAACTTTATCAACATGGCTCAATATCACTGCTTGCTTTCTTTCTTTCTTTCTTTCTTTCTTTCTTTCTTTCTTTCTTTCTTTCTCTCTCTCTCTCTCTCTCTCTCTCTTTCTTTCTTTCCTTTTTTCTTTCTCTCTTTCTTTTTTTAGTTTTTGTGAGACAGGGTCTCATTTTGTAGTGAGTTCAATTCCTAAGTTCAATCTTGACTGGCCTTGAACTCACGATGTAGGCCAGGCTAGTCTCAAACTCACAGTAGTCCTCCTTCTTCTTCCTTCTAAGTGCTGGGGTTACCTATTCTCACAGGGGTGAGCCTCCACGCCTGGCATTGTGATATGTGTTGCCTGGGATTGAATTTGGGACCCTGTGCTTGCCAGGCAGATACTGGAACCACTGAGCTAAATCCCTGGCCCACTCATTGCTCTCTTAATTGAGTGACAAAGTCTTGCATTTTTGTGAAAGCATATTGTTTCCAAAACACTCTAATGCCAGGGAAATGACAAAATAGTTGTATGGCTAGGCTATCTAGCAAAATGCAGAGTGTACACCCATATGTAATCATGGCACAAGACCATATTGCAACTAGAGAAAAAAGGGAAGAAATGAAAACTCTCCACTTAGCTCCTATGAATGTCACTGCAACCTTCAAATCTGAAATAGCTAACTCCAAACAAACCATATAGACCCAAACTCATTGCCTCATAAAATCAAATGTTGAAACTGCAGATATAAAAGTGGTTAAAGGTGAAGTGTTCCCTGTCAATATAAGAAGCAAAGTACCTCCCATTGTATATAGCAAGGTTTTCCAAAAGAGGGTTTTGTTTGCTTTGGTCTTACGTAGATAACTGGAAAACAGGAATTTATTTAATTACCCAGTGATCACCTATAATTAGTGGCTCTATGGGTTTAGAAAAAGGGTTGGGGACGTAGCTCAGTAGCACTGCTCCCTACCTGGCAAGTACAAGGTCAGGAGTTTAGTCCCTGATAACACACATACACACACACAAAGAGGTTTAGGATTTGTAATGTAGAATCTAAAGAAAATCAGTTATTCCTGGTGATTGAGTTTAAAGAATTTTAGATTCAAAGGAAATCAGTCACTTAGCATTCTTAAAGTTTTTTGAAGTCCAGCCTAGGAGGTAGGAAGGACTTTTTATTTAACTCAGCATAATTATCCAAGCATTTTTTTTTTTCCTTGAGAGTTACAGGTCTTATTCTAATTCTATTTTTTTCCCGTGTTTGTTTTTGCATTTCTATGCTTAACTAACTGCATGGTTTAAGATAGCTCTCAACGTGTTATTTTCTTTGTAAGCAGCCAGGTTTATTCCAAAACCTATATCTTACCATCTGTTTATAAACTGTATTACTTACCTGTCTTTTACAATAGCAAATATATAAAGATAATTTCATATGATAAAAAGCCACAAGATGCAACATTTGTATTATTTCAACCAAGCATCGGCCTAAGCATTCTATGTAATTAGTATATCAAAGGCTTCAAAGTAAAAAGATATCAATAAAGTAATATGAAGTGAGCTGTGATGTATTTCATTCATCATTTAATCAATTCTTCACTGAACATTTTTATTTGAGTGACTAACCAATAATAATCCTAACTCTGATCACTGTACAGGATACATAATATTCTAATAAAATAGAACATTTCTAAAGACCTGAGAGTATTAATGTGATAAGCTTCCTCCCAGTTTTACTAGCCTTGACCTAAGGAGAACCACACTGAAAAGAACACGTATTTCATTTGACTGACCTTTACATGTAAACATTTGCATAGATTTGAT
This sequence comes from Petromus typicus, assembly GCA_004026965.1. Taxonomy (NCBI): domain Eukaryota; kingdom Metazoa; phylum Chordata; class Mammalia; order Rodentia; family Petromuridae; genus Petromus; species Petromus typicus. Next base: position 9,152 of record PVIR01013613.1, read on the forward strand.
TCATTATTCCCCAGTCCTCTACTTATTCTAGGAAGAATATGACCTTTAAGAAAAAGACACTTTTACGGGCCGGGGATTTAGCTCAGAGTTTCTGGTACCTGTCTTGCAAGCACAAGGACCCGGTTCAATCCCCAGTAACTACATACAATACTGGGTGTGGAGACTCACCCCAGCAGCAACCAGTATCACATACCACAGTGCTGGGCGTGGTGGCTCACGCCTGTAATCCCAGCACTCGGGAGGCAGAGGCAGGAGGATTGCTGTGATGTGAGTGTGAGGCTGAGCTCAGGGCCAGCCTAAACTACAGAGTGAGACCCTGTCTCAAAAAAAAAAAAAGAAAAAGACACTTTTTCATAATTGTAAATTAGCTCATCAATACTGGTAGAAACAATATGCAAATTGTTGAAACTTATTGGATTTTCTCTGGGTCAATGAGAGTTTTCAATTTTATCCAGATTTAGCCACTACAGGAAAAAGCTTTAATTGGAAAGTAATAGAAAAAAAAAGAGGGATATATATAGCTTTGGTAGAGATCAAATTGATCCCATAACAAAGCAATATTACAGAAAATACAAGAAAGGTTCTTTGATTTGAGGAACTAAATGTGCATGGCCTGAGAAGCTGACAGAACATTTCTAATGGAAATGTATCTGATTCTAGTTCTCAAAATGTGGGCAAAGAAAACTATGCCAACACAAAGCTATGCTTTGGCTCTTGAGAACACACACACCTAATCAGACTATTTCCAATTTTGGTCCTAAACTATTCCTTCTTCTTCTCAGAACTGTGGACCCAATAACAAGATTGAGCACCAAATGTGCACTTGGCAAGATTGGAAGTGAGTGGTTATAGTTGTAGATCAACTTCTCCTCCTCTTCAGGATTGGGAGGATACAGTACAGGGTAAAATAGATGAGAGGAAGTAATCGGCTAGTAAAGGGGACACAGTCATGTTTTCCTCTGAGAATGGACACAGGATTTATGGGAATTTTTGCACTACCTATTCTCCCTCTCTTTTTGGTAATTCTTAATTATTTTCATGGCCGTTGGCTCTGGGATTCTGTGTCATTTAGTATGAAGATAGGATTATAATAAAGTTAGGGATTTGTAGTGGTCATGCTGGCAACTAACTTGGATCCAGCCAGTTTTGCAAGCTTTTGCCTTAATGACTGACTGACCTTTGGCCTGAAGCATTTAATCCTCAAAAATAAACATGATTAGGGCTGGGGATTTACCTCAGTGGTTCCAGCACCTGCTTGCAAGCCCAAAGGCCCAGGGTCAATCCCTGGTAACCACATACAACAATGCTGGGCATGGTGACGCACTCTCACCAGCAATGAGTACCACATACCACAGTGTCAGGTGGAGTGGCTCACACCTATAATCCCAGCACTCAGGAGACAGAGGCAGGAGGATTGCTGTGAGTTGAGGCTGAGCTCAGGGCCAGCCTGAACTACAAATTGAGACCCTGTCTCAAAAAGAAAGAAAATATGATTAACACTGAGTAGAAATTAATGAGGTCAGGCAAGCAGCATAAAAGTATGGAAGGGTAACAAATCATAAATCATATATACATATTGATTTGTAACAGCTACTGCAAATATCAAATATAATAATTGTCCTAGTGATTTTATTTTCTATTAGTAAAAAATATTTAAGTAATAAAATTAATGTGATCAAATCAAAAAGCCCCCACCACCAAACCAGACATCCTGAAGTACTCTATCATGAGAGAACAAGATAGTAACCTTTGGAGTCATAGGAGCTCCATTTTTTACTACTGAGTAAGCTGTGGAAAGTCACTTTTCCTCCTAATCTTTTTATTTGTGAAATTGATTTTGCTTGCAAAAGAAATATCAGTCTGACATGCAGAAAAACAATTTAATTCATTCCTAAAATTTCTTGAAGTTGCAAAAAGAAAGTTCTGTCATTCCACAAAACTTCTTAGAATCCACCCTCAGTGTTTCTGAGGGCAACAGTGCAGGGACTTGGGCAAATGCTTCCTGTGTGGCTTTGTTTGTTTGTTTGTTTGTTTGTTTTGCTTTGTTTGGGGCTTTTTTTGTTTGTTTATATGCTTGTTTGTTTTTAGTTTTTGGTGGTACCTGGGATTGATTCAAGATCTTGCACTTGCCAGGCAGGCAAGGTAGCACTAAGCTACATTCCTGGCCTTTCCTGTGAGTTTTTGATAATAGAAATAGTTTAAGTAATATATGCAATGTAGGATACTGATATCCATAATGGTTGTAACACTTTCCAGTCCCACCAACAATGGAGAAGTGTTGCTTTTTATCCCACTGCCTAGCCAGAATTTGTTACTGATTGATTTTTTTAATTGAAATCTTTATTGGTACATTACATATATGCATCATGATTGCACTCCATAATGGGGATTTGTACCAGTATAAGACACAATTTAATTCTCATTTTTTCCCATAACCCTACCCACCCTACCACCCCCCCATATACATAAAATTTGTTTCTTTTCTTTTTTGTTATAATCTTATTATTTTTTCCCCCTTCACCCTATTTTACTTTGAGTATTTTCTATTTCACAATATATAACATACAATTCTAGGACTCATTTACATCTTTATTTTCTCATACCGGAGAAAAGATATGATATTTACCTATCTGTGACTGATTGATTTTTTGATGTAGAATTCTTTCTAGTATGAGATGGAATCTCTCTGTTGCTTTAATTTGCATTTTTCAAGTGGCCAGTGATGTTGAACATTTTTTCATGTATTTATTAGTCATTTTTATTTCTTTATCAGTAAAGTGTTTATTCATTTCATATGACTAATTTTAGTTGGGCCTTTACATCTGAAAGTTTAATTTTTTTGAGTTCTTTATGTATTCTAGATATTAGTTCTTCATCTGAGAAGTAGCTGTCAAAAAGTTTTTCCCATTCTTTGAATTGCTTTCCCATTCTTCACTCTGTTGATGTGATTTAATTTGTTGATTCTAGGTAATATTTCTTTGCAACCACAGTTTTGTTCAGAAATTTTTTGCCTACACTTATGTTTTCAAGAGTTTTACCTATTTTGTCTTCAAGCAGATTAAGTATTTCTGCTCTAATGCTTAGATCTTTGATCCATTTTTATTTTAGTTTGATGCATAGTGAGAGATAAAAGTTTAGATTCAACTTTTGGCATGTAGATAGTTTTCCAAGCATTATTTCTTTTAGTTTTTGTTTTGTTTTGAGACGAGGTCTTACTTTGTAGTTCAGAGTGGCCACAAACTCACTAGATAGCCCAGGCCAGCCTAGAACTTACAACAAATCTCTTGACTTTGCCTCCCAAGAGCTGAGATTACAGGCATGAGCCATCAGACCTGGCATTAGGGTATATGATTACTGGGAATCCAATTTGGAACCTTGCACTTGTCAGCCCAACGCTGGAACCAATAAGCTAAATCCCCGACCCTCACATAGCTTTTATTACTGTCTTCTGAGATCTTCTAAGTCTCTTGCTTATTACTTACATTATATTGTTTGGTTATATTTTCTCTAGTAAAATTAATATTTTTGCATGGTTTTCTAATCTCCTTTGCTATGCTTTCAAGCAATTCAGGCTATTCTCTTCTATGGCTCCCTCAATTGACTTTAGCAATATTGAGAATTTGGGACAGTTGTTTATTTTGTTGTCTTTTCTTCCTATGTTTCTATTGTTTTGTTTGTTTATTTTCTTTTGTGCAGTGGCTGTGGATGCTCATAATGTAAAGACATTATTGCTAGGGGCAGGTATTTAGCACAAGTGGCACCATGCCTACCCCTACCTTGGAATCAGAAGGGCTTGAGTTTGACCCCTGGTACTGCCAAAGAAACAAAGGAAATTAAAAGATTCATTTCACAGCACCCATGTTTATAGCAGCTCAGTTTGTGATTGGTAAATCTTGGAAACAACCCAAATGTCCATCAACTAGAGACTGGATATCAAAGATGTGGTTCTTTTATAGAATGCAGTATTAATCTGCCATTAAAAATAAGATTGAGTCATTCATACCCAAATGGATGTACCTTCAGGATGTCCTCATAAGCTAAATAAATAGGTCACAGATGTGTAAATATACTATCTTTTCTCTGGTATAAGAAAATGAAGTTGTAAATGAGTTCCAGTATGTATATTTGATATTGTGAAATAGAAAATATTTAAAAGGGAAGAAAGTGTAGGGGTAAAAACGAGAGGAAAATGAATGTGATAATAATAAAGAAAAAAAGGAAACAGTTTATGTATATAAGGGGTGGGGGTTGCAGAGTGGAAGGAAAGGGCAAAAATGAGAATCAAGTCTCGTCATATTCTGGTACAAACTCTCAATGTTGAATGCGCTGATGATGTGTATTCATAATGTATCAATAAAGATAAAATAGATAATTTATTGCTAGTATAGAGATATCTTTACTTGTATTTCAGTAATGCATTTCGGGTTTGGTTAACTATAATCACCTTAATCACAGTGGTTATTTTAAGAAAAGAATATGTAGTGTAGTTAGTCCAGAAATTAAAAGTTCTAGGAATGTGCTTTAGTATTTTTAAAGTCACAAGGGCTATTTCAATGTTGGCTTACAGAGAAAGCAAGAATTATGTGACCCTACTGATACCAAAGGAAAAGATAGTTTAGTCCAAGATAAATTTGATATTAACATACTGTAAGCATGCAGTTACATACCACTTTTACTCCTACATAAGAAACCAATGATGTAAACATTAAGGCAATTCAGGTATTGATTTATAGCTAATATGAAAAATATAAGGGGAAATAAAAGAAAATAAAGCCTTTGTATTTAAAGAGCGAGGAGAGAGAAAAAAAGAAGCAGAAGGATATATCATGTACAGGTTCAAATTCCCTATGGTGAATATTTTCATTATTTACATCGAAAATGTATTGATAATTTTTATTTTAACAAAAAAGTACTATTGCAACAGATGTATCTGTTAATGGTAGAAAAGAATTTAACAGTAATTTTATAGTTAACTGTCAAAAGACAAATAAAGTTTATAGTTATATATTAAAGAGTAGGGTTTGGGAAAGGAAGAAGGCAAAGGAAAACTTTATATACATAAATCTTACACTCTGCAATATGAGGAAGAAACATAAATGGTTTTGTGGCAAAACAGAACAGCTTAGTGCTATAGCCAAGTGTTACAGCTCAGTGTCACAGCCAAATGCCACAGCTCTGAGGCACAGCTTAGTGCTCTTTTTTTGTTGTTGTTGTTAAGGTTTTTTGAGACAGGGTTTCACTTTGTAGTTCAGGCTGGCCCTGAGCTCAGCCTCCAACTCACATCGCAGCAATCCTCCTGCCTCTGCTTCCTGAGTACTGGGATTACAGGAGTGAGCCATCACGCCTGACACTGTGGTATGTGGTACTGGTTGCTGCTGGGCATGAGTCTCCACGCCCAGTACTGTATGTGGTTACCGGGGATTGAACCCAGGTCCTTGTACTTGCAAGACAGGCACCAGAACCACTGAGCTAAATCCCCAGCCCCAAGACACAGCTTAGTGTTATAACTGACTGTAACAGCTCTGAATCACAGTTGTTACAATTTGAAGTCTCAAGAATCTGATAGTCACTCAAAGAGGTAGAGAAAAACCTTTACTGTACTGGTGGGCTCAGAAGAATTTGTACTCCAAAGTCTGAGCACTTCCCCATAAATGACAGCCTCCTTACATAGGGACCTACAAGACAGATGAGCATGTTCACTGAAGCAGAGGGCTGGAATTATGCTCCCTAGAATGGCAATCTCTATGGAGATGATATGGCAGATGGTTGAGCTGGGGCCACTCATCAGCACACAGAACTCTCTGTTCTATTCCTCCTATGCCCTTCTCCTGGAAGGTCTCTGGAGTCACCTGCTGTCACTGTTTCTCCAAAGATTCAATCTTCCTTTCTGGAGAGTCATGAGGAAGGAGAAAAGACAAGATCGCACTTTTCTTCTTGTACATTGTGATCTGTCTCTTCAGTTTCTCTGCCACTCCTGTTTTCCTATCAGGTCATCCTTGGGTTCTTGGGACCCACCTTTTTCCTTCTTTTCTTTCCCAAGTTGTTCTTTTCAGTATCTAGATTCCAAATCTTGAAACAGTAGATTAGTTGCTGTTTACTGTTCCATCTGCCTCTCAGAAGTTCACTGACTTTCTTTCTTTCCTCTCTTTTATCTACACTTCCAGCTGTCTGCTGACCAAGATTCCACTCTGTTCTCTCATGTGGTTGGCTTATTTGTTCCCACAAATGACAAAGAATATGTCGTGTTTGTCTTTCTCTGTCTGGTTTCTTTCACTTACTGTACTGAGCAGCCATGTTTTCTTTAGAAATCTTTAGGTGGTGGTAAGTACATTCTTAAAATTTGATCTCTTTCTCAGGTTTAAGGACCATGATCTTTCTAAGAATGTTATCTAATAGTCAGAATGATGGAAATCCTACATAGCTTTCTACAAATGTTGAAAAGCATAGTTTTTCCCACTTAATAGAATCATCACAGGCTAATTTTCTATTATTATCAGCAGGAAATTTATTGCAATATAACCCTGAGATAAATACTATAATATGAAATATGGAGGAAGTAAGGTTGAAATTCAAATTTTAAAACAGCATTTCTTTTGCATATTGACTGATACATCATTGATTATTTAATATTACAGGAAGTTTTCAGGCAACTACCAGATGAATATGGCACTTTTTCAGGACATTTTGCCATATAAGTATCTAGAGGTACTTTAATCTATATCTATCCTGTCTATTCTAAAATAACTGGCTGATATAATACAGAGCCAGAATTTCCCATATCCTATGTTTTAGTTCCATATACAAAGACATATTTACTGGACTATGCAGGTAGCTCACAGTCATTGCTTTATTATACAGATTTTAGTTAATTCTAATATTTTAGTTTCTGAGAATTGAAATCCTTCAAAGCAACAGGGCTCTTGAAGTGGGCAGTCAGGGTACAGACATTTCACTTGAGTCTAAAGCCTTAAAAGACAAATGTGTCTGAATGCTCTATTTTTCATCCCTGGTTTCACTCTGGAAATTTTCTCAAAAATCTCAAGTCAAAACTTCTCTCTCTTTTCTGTTGGTTCCTCATCCCACATTTTCACTCATTCTGCTAACTTTCTGAATTTATTCTTCCCAACCTGTAGTTACACTGTTTTTTCAAATTTATTAGTCTTACTGTAAACTTATTTTTTGCCTTCTACGGCAAACTCTACTACTTAAATAAATCTACAGAGTAAAGGCCTGGGAGTTTGGAGGACCTCAGAGAGAAGACTGAGAATATTCAACCTGAGGATCTTCATCTGTTAATGAGTTGGGCCTTTTTGTTAATGTGTTGTGTAGGCCTTTCTACATGAATGAAACTAAATTTTATAAGCAAGGTTATATAACAGTCATCAAAAAAGTTTGGCACTAGAATGACCAAATTCTAGTCCCAAATTAGATCTGTATAGAAGTGATTTGACTTTTCTTTGTCTCAGTTTCCTCATACTCCAAAGCTACTCTCGTTGGTATTTCTTTCAAGGACAGAGCTTCAGTGTAGTCTTAGATAGTATCAGTGATTATTAGCTTTATGTGAGGGTGTCAGTCATTGTCTCTAGTTTTTATTATTTATCAAAAATATCATTGTTGTCCCAGATATCACTTATCTTACTTGCTTTCCTTTGATGACATTTTAAAGAGATGTATGGACTCTGCATGATAATTGTTACTACATCTTAAACATTTGTAGATGGAAAGCATCTGCTCATAGCCATTTTCATTTATTTTCTGTTTTACTATGTTAACTTTTATTAATGTTTTATACTTTTAGAGATTTGTTTCCCTCAATAGAAACTTATATGTGTGTGTATGTGTACGTTTATAAGACATGCTAGAGGAAAATATATAACTAAAATATAGGGTAAGATATTCGAAAGATTATTTTCAGGTTCTTTCACACACTTAATAAGCCTTGAAAGGATTAATGTACTGTGTAGAGGAAAAAAGAAGCATAAGTTGCATCCATGTCTGGAAACTTGTTCATCACTTAGACAAGGAATAGGACGTATGTATCAATATTACAGGAGCCAGGGATGTATGATAAACATCATGGGTGATACAGAAAATGCTATGTGCAAAATAGTTTGTTGAAGGCTAAAAAGAGAAAGTCCTGGTAATGTGATAGGAAATCTGGTTATTATTTGATTTATCTTGAATGTGCTTTGTGTTCTAAATTACATTTAGTACATGGTACTAAAAATGTTTAACTATGGCAGATTCTTATGCTTAGAATTTAAATAATCATTCTCTGACTTTCCCTGAAAACATTTATCATGCAGAAAGAAAAATAAATCCAGAAAATAAATGCCTTTTATTTATTCAACAAATACCATACACATTGTAATTCTAGCTTCTAAAGAAGCTCGACATCATATAGAGTCATAGCTCAGTGTCTACATTGTGGCTGCCTGATCAGGTTATCACCAATGGGATAAGAGTACAAAGGACGTGTGTGATTTCTGCTTTATATATTTAAAAGGAAATTATTTGCTCAGGACAGTCTCCTCTTTCTTTCCTGACAATAAGCACAGAAATGTCAAGTGTGAAGCTTAGGCCCAGCACATCAGAACAGTACCTAGGATATAGGGGAACAAAAGGAGAAAGAGAAAGGCAAGTAGTGATGTAACAAAGGCGTCAGAAGAGATCACATAAGTCTACTGAAACTATAGAAAGTGAATTCTAAGTCATCATTAATATAAAAAGCATCACCTCTACCATGACAGAAATGATTGTAGCATCAATGTATTATTGCACTTTAAGAAAAAACTTAACAATTAAAATGCAATACTATTTACTTATGCAGTTGTCCTTAATTGGTGTGTAGCCAACCTTTGATAAAATGCACGAATTTTCCAAGGATACAGACAACTTGCTATTGTTAATATGTAACTAAAATATATAAATTATTTACATAATAAAGTATATTTTATAACATTCTAATGTACTGTGTATTTTGTTAATTTGTGTGGCAATATGCTTTCTGGGTAGGAAGTGTAGGACTATGCTTGAATCTAGTAATTAAGTAACCCTAGACAGTGCTGTATATACTTCAACAACAGAAAATAAAAATGGTTAGGACTGTGACTGCATGTATCAGGAAAACAGAGCTGTCACTGATATCTTTACAACTTGCAGTCATTTTCACCAGCAGAAACAGGCCAAGTCTACCTGATGGATCTTTTATATCATTCCCTGACATATCACTCACTTATCCAAAATATTTATTTGATAAGCATTTATTGTTCATTTCTGCACCTGGTACAAGAGGAAGAGAAATGCAGTGTTGGTAGCTACCATGTAGTAATCCTGTTTAAAGGTAGGCATTCATATATCCTACCAAGGGTATTTTCCATTACTAAAGTCAATTGTTAAGTAAAGAAGATATGTGGGCCAGAAGTTTAGAGCATGCAGAAATAATAACACCATGAACTAAAGTCTAATTTCCTATATTCACTTCCATGTCTCAATGCTATTTACTGTGGACTAGTATAAGTTTCTACTTTTAAATTCTAACAATTGATATGTAGGCTAGTCAGAACTTACATGCTCTCAAGAGAAGTCTTCCCCTCTGTCTTCTCTCTCCTGCACATACACACACACACACACACACACACACACACACACACACACACACACACACACACAGTATCATTATAAGACAAATTAGGCAGCACAATTCAGTGAATACCACAAACAAGTGATACATAAGAAACACTGCAACTGTGTTGTTTTGTACATGTGAAAATACATGAACAGATTCTTAATTTCAAGAGTTTAAGGTTGGGATTTGAGGGACAGGCCATTTATGGAATTATCTTAGAAGTGTCCATGTGGTAACTCAAGGAGAACACAGTAATGCCAAGTTATGGAAGCTTTAGGGCAACAGACCTGTGTGAATGCAAGCTGCTATAGACCTGCCATACTGAATAGATTGCCTGATCAGCTAGCAATGTTTTTAGATTTGTTTTGTTGCGTTTTTTGAGTCTGAATCTTGCCATGTAATCCAGGCCAAACTTACTCTGTTACACAGGCTAGCCTGGAACTAGGAATTCCCCTTCAGCCTCTTGAGGGCTAGGATTACTGGCAAATGCCACCACATTCAGGAAGACATCACTCTTTTCTACATGAGGTCCACATGAAAAGTTCTGAGGGCAAGTAATTCAATTCTAACTGCTGACTTTATCCAAGCTGAAACACATAGGAAATTGAATGAGATACACTTCAAAACAAAGTGCAACAAAGATTTATTTACATGACTATGGTTTATGAATTTCCAAAGCTATAATGTGAAAATCAACTATGCCGTAAGTGTAATGGATTCACAGTCAGAAGAAGTTGTGGGTTGAAAGCAGTGAGCAAACACAAGGAAACACAAGGAAAAAGAAACAAGGATTTAACCTGTTGTGAGTATAGACCTCCAACCTAGACCATTTTGTTGAGTTCCTCTACAGGTGCAGTTGTGTTCTTTTAACTTAGCCCTCAATTCCTCTTTAATCTCCCTAGTTCCCTGACATATATTAAGTTCACTTCTCTAAGACTGTATCACTTAAAAGCAGTATATTTCTCTACACAGTGTAACTTCGATATATGAAATTCATATGGATAATTCATTGAAATATTTCAGCTGAGATTTTTTTTCCCAATACCACATTGGCTTCTCCTTACAAAATTTAATATTTCTAAAATCCATCAAAACAGAAGACTAATAATTTATTTTGGTGACTTTTCTTCCATTCATAGACTAATTTTCCTTTTATACTCTGCTAGCTCTTTTTCTCTGCTTTTCTAGGCAGTTCACTGATCAGTTGGTTTTTTATTCATATCAGTTTAAAACTTTAAGGACAATCTCCTAAATTCTTTTGTCAAATTCTCCTCTTATAGATATAGGATTTATTTCCCATATTTTGGATGTATATGTGTGCTTATACAAAATAATATTGGCTGCCATGTACTAGTAATATCAATAAAATTGAACCTAATTAGTGTTTTTAATAGCTCTTATTTAGAGGAGCACAAAAATATTTCTTTGTAAGATTATTTTATAATGTCATTCAGGGCTCAGTTTGAGCATAAGATATTTTAAAGTTAGGTCAACATAAGTCACACCTCAAATTTTACCAACACTTTTACATGACTAGTTTTCAACATTGTGATGAAAGCACCATAGAAAATATTCTGTTATAAATAATAGGTTATTAAAATAAACTAACTTTTTGAAGTTACTATTACTATGAACATTATAAAGTTTACAATCTGAGTGACTAAGCTTAATTTTTCAATGATAGGCTTGAAAATTTGGCTTGACTAACAACATGAACTTTTGACAAGTCAGGTTTTATTACTTTTTCATAATGCAAGAAAGTTTATAAATATAGTTTTACAGCTGCATATTTTACCTAAATATGTTGGTGATTTGCTTTTGTTGACAGAGGCTGCAAATGTCTTTCTCTTTTGAGTATAAGCATGGTGTTAATTCCTTTTTTGATGCTAAAAGAAAATATGCAACATCCAAACTTAAAAGACAAAAGGTTTTTTTGTAGCTCACAGTTTATAGAAGTTTTACTTCATGGTACTGTGCCTGGCTCCAAGGTAGTATGGCATGGTATAGAGACAGCACAGAGGAGAAACAGCTCATGGTGGGCAGAGACTGCAAAGCAGCAAAATAGCAAAGAAGCAAGCAACTATCATCCCTCTTTATATTGCTTACAGTCTATGCAGGATATATGCACTTAGAGCAGGTAGCACTCACATCCAGGTTGGGCCTTTGCATTATCTCTACCAGGAATTACATCAAACCAATCAGTGGACTAATTTAGTAATCACAAACCCTTGATACCAGCATCACACACTGTAGATCCAGCCACCTCTGAAAAGCCCTACCTATGAGTGAATGAAGCTTCGGAGGGACATCTATACACAAGCCATAACAAGTGTTACATTGAATAAGAGTAGATTTATTTGAGTAAGTAGGTTTGACAGTAGGTTTGACTTATAGGAACAGTTATATTCTCTTATTCAGCATCAATCATTTCATAGTACAACTACTCCATCTTCTTAACATGTCACTATCATCATTGTTTGCAAATATTCTAATTTTTATCTTCTATAACATATATATTATTTTCTTAAATTTTCCTTTAAAGAAGTGATTCATGAAACATACTCCTTCTAGATTGATTTTACATTGCATTCTGGAGATTGCCTTTAAACTGACTATCATTATCCTTACAAATGCAAAGAACAGGTTGTCTTTTGAGAGGAGATGGGGAAATAGGTGGTAAGAAAGAAACATATAAATACTGATGCCATTCACCACACTGTACATTTCTAAATCCCTGAATTCTTAAAGTATTCAGAAATAACAAAGAAGTGAGCATAAAAAAAGAAAACAAAATATAACCATGCTCATCTTATAATTATTTTAAATTTACAGAAGAAAACTTAAGCTTTTAATAATCATAATAGAAATGTTATATCATTATTCATTTTTGTAAATATAGCTTATTATGCTCTTTTCATTTATAATAAACTTCTGATTACCCTTAATAATGGGAAATTAACAGAGCACAGAAAAATTCAATTGAAAAATTCAGATATTCACTTTATTCACTATTTTTTCACTATTTATTCACTATTTTTATTTCATTTTGACATTTAAAAAGCGTTTAACAATTTCATTGAATGTTTCTGTATTTCTTCCTTAATGTTTTCTTTTTTTTTTTTTTTTTTAGTTTTTGAGGCGATGTCTCACTTTGTAGTTCAGGCTAGCCCTGAACTCTCTACATAGCCCAGGCTAGCATCAAACTCACAGCAATCCTTCTGCCTCTGCCTCCCGAGTGCTGAGATTTCAGGCATGATCCACAAGAGGCTCTTTAATGTTTTTTGTGACATTCTCATTCATCCTCGCTCACTCTCCATTATTTACTTCCTTTATTTTTCTTTTTTCTTTTTCTTTTTTTTTTATTTTTAATTTTCCTGCCCTAGCCAGGAAATTAATTCCTGCCCTACTAGTTGAAACTGCAAACATTTGCCACCACTTTATGGTAGATTATTTCTTTATTGAATATACATGATTCAAGTCATAGTATCACCATCCCCGTGTTTTACATCCTGGACCTAGTTTAACATTTGAAAATGCAAGAAATCGCTGCTCTACTTTTTCTGTTAGGATCAGTTAATTAATTCATTTACCAAATGACACTAGTTTCTTCAATAATAGCTGTTTTCTCCTTGTTGCTTCTGACAAAATTCAGATTGTTTCTGCAAAATGCCAAAAACATTATCACTCTCCCACCTTCTTTTACCTGCTGACCTGTTGGCCGTTTTTCTTCCTCCTCACCAGGTGCATCCGTTTTAGTGTTAGGATAATGAGACCATTGTCTAAGCAGAGCAAAAGAGACCTTTACGAGATTCAATATTTAGTGATTCTTCAGACAACACCAGGTCCTAGAAATTCAGAATGGAAGTGTAGGATGATGTGAAAAAGATGAGTATCAAAGTCATAAATTATTCTTTATTGCTGATAACTGAACTGTGGAATAAAATATTTTTTATTGACTCAAAGTTTTGTTAGAAAATTAATTCTCTTATATCTCTCATAATTTGCAACAAACATTGACAGTTACGAACAAATCTTAATTTTGGTTGCTAAATATATAACACACTATATACACTGTTTTGTCTATGGAACTTTAAAGTTTGGTTTATATTAAAAATAGAAAACAGTTTAGAGTCAGAGTGTACTATCTGCAGACATTGTCAAATGAAGTTCGTTTTTCTGATTTAAAAGCTTCAGACTGGGTGCTTTTAATAATCATTTATTCGAATTGAATAATGTTGATCAGTTGAGATGAAATTTTCTTTTTCTGAGATACATTTAAAGTTAACTTCACTGTCTTCTAAGAAAGACAGTACATGCCTAGTTATTCATGCCAGCTTTGATACTGTTTCAATTATCTCATGGTTCAGGGAGTTGTTGGGTTTTAAATGGATACTCCCGCTATGGGAAATGGCTGCTGTTTTTCACCATATTTTCTCTTATCATCCACAGATAATTAGTTCTGCCTGACAAAGCACATCACAAGGGACAACACCATGCTTTCACGAGCATCTCAGCAGTATCTTCCTTATGGCTAATTCTTTCTGAACCTGTTTAAAATGGTCTCATAATTATTATTCTTTATCCCTTGTCCACACTATAAATGTAGGCAGCTTTAACATTATATGTGGCAGATATCTGCATGTCATCTTTTTAATGCTCCCAGATATTTGCAGAGTAAGAAATTGAGACATTAAAAAAAATAAGCTTGATTTGCTGACTCTTAGCATTCATCTTCAAGTGATTTATATTCTAAATATACTATTAGTGAATTTTAAATTCCCAAATATATTACTTCCCTCCTTTCTTTACATAAACTGAGTTAATATTAAAGGCAACAAATCTCTGTGCTTTAGTAAAAATGATTTATAGCGCTAGGGATTTAGCTCAGTGGTTCTGGCGCCTGCCTTTCAAGTGCAAGGGCCTGGGTTCAATCCCTGGTAATCACATACAACAATGCTGGGTGTGGAAACTCATGCCCATCAGCAATCAGTACCACATACCACAGTACTGAGTCTGGGGGCTCACACCTCTAATCCCAGCACTTGGGAGGCAGAGGCAGGAGGATTGCTGTGAGTTCAAGGCTGAGCTCAGGGTCAGCCTGAGCTACAAAAGTGAGACTGTCTAAAAAGAGAGAGAGAGAGAGAGAGAGAGAGAATACAATTTATACAAATCATAAATGAAAGTCTAGAGTATCAATAAAATGCATTTGCAAATTCCAAAACACTTCCAAATAAAAACATCTGTTCAATGAAAATTCACACAAATGAGAGAAAACCTTGCATATTAAATATCTATATGCATTATGAAATATAACGCAAGTAAAACATGTTAACATGTGAAAATGTACTTCTTATAATTGAAGAAATGTCACAAGGCCATCTTTCTCCTGAGTCTGATAATTACTGACTTGTTAAATAAAACATTTATTGGCATAGCCACGCTCTCTATGTAAACTCTAACAGCTCTCTCTCCACTTTTCGTCTTTCACATTCCCCTTTTACCTAAAGTCTTAAAACTTTAGCCTCTGTGATCTCTCCAGGTATTTCCTTTGCAGACCTCATCTATTCAGCTCTTAAAATGTATGCCAATTACTCTCAAGACTCTAAAGAGACAACTGGGAAATTTAAGTTACAAGAAGCACTTTTTCTCATCACCTAGCAGAAAATTCTATTTATATATTTTGCTGTTACTTCTAGCACAATATGTGCCAAAACCAATTTAGTAACTTTTTTCCAGACAAATTACACCACCAACTTAACACCAAACTTTTTATTGTTTTTAAACAGTACCTCTATTCTTCCAAGAATTAGATGACATCATATATCACCTCTATTACCTTCTCTGTCTTCCAAATTTTGTTCTCAAATTCATTTCAGTTATCTTATTACCATGCTTCTAGAGCCATTGCCACCCATTGCTGAAGTTTTCCCCTTAAGCCTGAAACAGGATAGCACATTCTTCTTCAGCTATGAATGGGCTGGTGACACATATAAGCAGTTCAGGATTTTTCTAACTCTTCTTTTTCTCATAATCTAGCACAAAATTTATTTTCTCCCTTGAACAGCCTTGCCTTCTTGAAACTCTACTGGTTTCCTTTCGCCTGGACAGTCCTTTGTGATCTTCCAAAGTGCTGATGATCCTTGAGAGGTAGAGAAGAGTTTGAAGGAACACTACAGATGATGAAAAAGTTATCTGCATCCCCTGTGCCTCATTTCTTGGTCTGTCCAATGAGGATAATAGTAATGAGTATAATAGTAGAATAGAATCATAGTTATATGTCATAACTTTAATTGGTTTCATCTATATTTTTTAGGTCAGGTCTGGATCACTCCTATAAATACCAGGGTTTTTTTTTTTTAATTTCACACTGGAGATTTTTATATCTCACATATACTCTTTTCCCCTTCTCTATTTCATTATTTTTTATCTTCACCTTGTCTCTATAGATTTACTTCTTTTTAACACTTTAGTTATTCTATAAGTTCTGCTTTGTTGCAGCTATAACGTAAGAGATAAGAACCTGTGCTCACAGAGAAGACAGCAGTGGTCAAAGGAAGGAAGGAAGCAGCATCTTGATATGGAATGGAAGTTAGAAAAAGAAAGCTTATTTAGCATCAGGGCTTGTGTCTACATGGCTCCCCAAAACCTCACATGGTCACAGTGAGTGCTTTTCAGAGGTGATTGAATCCAGAGTGTGTGATGCTGGGATAAAAGTATGTAATTGCTCAACTAGTCCACTAATTGGTTTGGGATCATCCTAGCCCCAGAAGCCTGGATAGAGTACAAGGGATGCAAAGAAGTTTGTCTTCTCCCTTGCTTGCTTCTGTCTTTCCCACCATGAACTGCTGCTCTTCTGCCATGTGTCACCCTGCTTTCAAGCAAGTCAATTATGAAATGTGAGGTAAATAAGCCTTTCCTCCTTTAACTTTGTGTGAGAGTATTTTCTTCTAGTGATGAGAAAAGTAACTAGGAAAAAATGTGGTTCCAAAGAAATGGGGTCATTACTGATCATAAGGTTCAGGAGCCTTTGGGACTGGCTTGTGGAAGAGTTTGGAAAGGTTTGGAAATGCCAGCTGAAAAAGTAGAGCTGGAAGATTTGCTGGGAGATTCTGATCAAACATTGGAAGTTTAGGCTCAGAAGGTTTCTGTTGGGAAGGACCGCATTGGCTGTTGGATTCCAGAAAATGCGTGTTATGGCTTGACAGAAAGTTTGTGTTCATTTTGCTCATTCTCAGGGTCTTTCTCTGAGACTGAAGTTAAGAGTGGTTGACATTTGTTCTGGAAGAGGAAATTTCAAGGTGGTCAGATGTTGAAGTGGAGGCATGGCTACTGCTGGGAACTGTTAGCCAGAATTATGTTGAGGGTCAAGAACAAAGAGGCCAGTAGAATGATTAAAATGTTTTAAATTTGTTATTAAAGGAAGCTCCAGTAAAATTGTGGATTGCAAAGACAGAACAGAAGAGATTTTTTGTGCGTGTGACAGGATCTCACTTTATAGTCCAAACTGACCCCTCTACTTAGGCCAGGCCAGCCTCAAACTCATGCCAATCCTCCTGCCTCTGCCTCTAGAGTGCTGGGATTACAGATGTGAGCCACCAGGGCAGGCACTGTGTTATGTGGTTACCTGGGATCAAACTCGGGACCTTGAACTTATCAGGCAGACACCACAACCACTGAACTAAATATCCAGCCCAAGAGATTTTGATTGTTGAAAAAAAAAACATACTAGAAATGATGGCCTGAGGATATAAGAAGGAGAAGCAGGATTCCATTCATTGTGCATAAAAATTGCAAAAATGACACTTTCCTTTGAGAAGAGTGCCCCAGAGGATCATGTTCCAGAAGGGTAGTGACCTAGAAAGTTGTTCCTTGGCATTTGTTTCATAGGCATTGGACCCCTGTAGCCAAGAGTGAAGGCAGCCTGGCTGCTGCTCCAGCTGGCAGCAGACTTTGGCGTCATCCAGGTGGTGCTCGTTATAGGTGCATGAAGAATTCAAAAACTGTGGAGTCTTGAAGACGTGTGCCCAGATTTTAAAAGAGGGATAGAAGGTTAGGCAATGTGCACCTGAGAGGGGAATGTGTGAGCATCGTGAGTGTGAAGCCAAAGATGCATTGGAGATGCCAGAAATTTTGAAAAGACAGGAACATGGATCAGCTATTGAAACTGCAAGGAGGGAGCAGAGCTGGACCAACACAGAAGCCACGGGAGCTCCAGTAAGTGCCAGTGTCATAGAGGCAGAGCCACCCACGCCTACTGGATTTCACATTTTGCCACAGATTTCCAGGGATGCTGGACATAGAACTACAGGATTTAATGTTCACCCTGCTGGATTTTGTACTTGTTCTGGTTCCATTTCTTTGTATTCTCCGTTTGTAACTTTTGGAATAGAAATGTCTGTCTTGTGCCATTGAATGTTGAAAAGTTTAACTTTCTTTTCTTTTATATAGGGGCTTGCAGTTAAGAGTTTGTCTTAAATCTCAGAGGGAACATTGGACTTGGAATTTTTCATAGTATTGAAACAGAATTTTGGCAACTCTTAGGGATGGATTGACTGCTTTTTGCATAAAGAGATGTGCATGAGTCTTTGGGGGGGGCAGGGGCAGAATGTTATAGTTTGTGTCTAAATGCTCCCCACACAGACACATAGGTGGGGAGTTTCAGAGGTAGCTGAATCTAGAGTATGTCATGTTGGGTTTAAAGGCATGTGATTGCTAAACAGAACAGTAAATGACTTGACCCTGTCCCAATCTCTGAAACCTGGATAAATATAAGGGACAGAAAGAGGTTTGTCTTTCCTCTCACTTGCTTTTGTTGTCTTGCCCATCATGAACAGTTGTCCTTCCGCCATGTGTCACTCTGCCCTGGAGCCAGCCAGTTATGAACTGATATTTTTACAGAGTTTTAGCTAAATAAACCTTTCCTTCTTTAACTTTGGGCATTGGGCATTTTGACCCAGCAATGACAAAAGTAACTAAAACAACTAGAAATGGTTTGGATATTGTATATCGTAACTTGCTTCTGCTCTTTGTCTTCCTGGCATTGAGCATATAGTATAGTGAGCATCGTGTCTGAAATATAGCTCATTTCTATAGGTGAACAAAACATATGGATAAACAAAGTGAACAAATAAGTAAAAAGAAATGATAGCACTTTTCGAAAATTTTGTTTCTTGGCATTTCAGCAGGGGCCAAATTTGATGATTAAAAATTCCTCTAGTCTTGGGTGATTATTACCAAAAGTAAAAAATTTAGTAACATTTTTGGGGCAGGATTCTTATATTATTAAATGGATAATAGCAATTTCTTTTAATAGTCATGCACGTTTGGATATTTCTTTTCTTTTTTTAATATTTATTGGTACATTACATATACACATGATTGCACTCCATAGTGAGGATTTGTACCAGTATAAGACACAACTTAATTCTCATTTTTTCCCATAGCCCTACCCACCCTACCGCCCCCCTATATACATAAAATTTGTTTCCTTTCTTTTTTGATGTAATCTCATTATTTTTCCCCCTTCACCCTATTTTTATGTTTGGATATTTCTAAGAATGATTTTAAACTTGATAACCCTGTAGATACTTAAAAATACAGTAGTAAAAGTCTTTACTGTTTTCCTTGAATTCAATACCTATATCAACACATGACATTGGCCAGACTTGGAGACTCATGCCTATATTTCAGGAGCTTCAGGATTCAAGCCTGGGCTAAGCATCCTACTGACTTGGGAGACCTTGTCTCAGAGTCTATAAGTAAATAAATAAATGAGTATGCAGGATATATATAGCTCACCATGAAGGCCCTGGTTTCAATCTCTAGTGCAAGGAATAAAATAAAACAAAAACTTATATCCTTTTCCCCAAGAAATATGCAATTATAATTTGTCAAGAAGGTATAATGAGAGCTATTTTTGCTTAAAGGTCTTATATATTTTGAATATTTTTTAAACCCATAGTGCTCTTTCTAGTTTATATCACTTGGATAGAGTCTGGAGTTTTCTATGTTGCATAACTAAATTACTGGGCTTTTGTTTTTTTTGTTTTTTAAGCAAAAAAAAAAAATTGTATCTACTACCCTATTTCATTCACACCAGACTGAACAAAGGAACTGGTTTTCTTCCTAATTGATACATACAAGTCAGGCCCCAAACTTTCACAAGAAATATAATTTCTATTGCCTGAATGCTTGATATCTAATGCAGAAGGATGCCTATTCGCAACACCCTCAATCAGCTCTTCACGCAATTATCAGAGAATTCAACAGGATTTGAGTGGGATTCATTACTTAGACACAGCTTGCTTGAACATCTACATAGTTAGTTGAATGCAGGGAATACAATTACAATGTGTAGGGACAGATTAACAGTCCATTACTCTAAATTCTCAAAAACAACCCTAAGGAGCTAGAACATAGAAAAAAAGCAGCACTTGACAGAAATACTCTCACTGAGTTGAGATGGTTGTATGTTAGCTCTTTAATTTTTGTAGAAAGTGATAAAAAATATTACTTTGAAATTATTCTTTATCAGAAAAGAATAATTACAAGGATTTGAGAAATAACCTTAAGATCTTGGCATTAGAAAAAGTTAATCTTGGAAAACTTATGTGCTTTTTTAACATTCAGTGAGAACAGGTTTCAGAGGCAAATTTAATCTTTTGTGAAGAAACTAACTCATGGTAAATGATTGATTTCTGTGAAACCTTGGTATAAATTTTGTTTAATTAAAAAATATAAGAAAATGTATTTTTTAAAACTCAGAAAGAATGTAGGGCGGGGAGTTAGCTCAGTGGTTCCAGCACCTGTCTTGCAAGTGCAAGGGCCCGGGTTCCATCCCCGATAACCACATACCATACTGGGCGTGGAGACTCACGCCCAGCAGCAACCAATACCACATACCACAGTGCCTGACGTGGTGGCTTAGGCCTGTAATCCCAGCACTTGGGAGGCAGAGGCAGGAGGATTGCTGTGAGGTGAGTGTGAGGCTGAGCTCAGGGCCAGCCTGAACCACAAAAGCGAGACCCTGTCTCAAAAAACCTAACAACAACAACAAAAAAAATCAGAAAGAATGTAGTAGGATCAATAAAATATCCATTTTGGTTAGTCTGAATTTAAATATTAAAAATCTGCACATGGTATGTTTTAAGTCTAACACAAATTATGGGTTTGAATGAAGAAATACACATCTGCTGCTGTGAACAGTGACATTGCAAACTGAAAAACAAGCTTTCATTACTATACTTTTTAAGCCACATTAAAAACATTTCAGTAATAAGTGATTTTTCTTTCCTAACTAATATATATCCTGCTACTTTGCTTGAAGAACTTGAAAAGTAATTCTACATATTGATAATTTGCAAATATTTCAGTATTTTAAAAATAGTAGGATTATTTTCTTAACAGAATAAATTTCTCAAAACAATGTGAATATGCATGTAATAATTATTTAAACTGCATTCAGTATATAAGCTATAAATTATCAATTCTTTTTTAAGACAGGGTCTCGCTATGTATTTCAGACTGGCTCTGAGCTCAGCCTTGAACACAGCAGTCCTCCTGCCTCTTCCTCCCAAGTGCTAGAATTATAGGCATGAGCCACCATGTCCGGCACTGTGGTATGTGGTACTGATTGCTGGTGGGCATGAATCTCTATACCAGGCATTGTTGTATGTGGTTACGTGGGATGGAACCTGGACCCTTGCATTTGCAAGGCTGGTGTCGTAACCACTGAGCTAAATCCCCAGGCCTGAATTATCAGTTTATATGCTTTTATTAGCTATCTAATCTAATCTATTTAACTAATTGAACATTTCACTTGTCAATTTATTGTCATATCCATTCAATGAAAAATTACATTGTGGGTGACATTTCAACCAGAAAAAGTTATGATATATTATATTTCAGAATTTTAATTAAGATCTTTATCCAAAGCAAAAGAAATTCTAGTTTCATCAGTAACTATACTCAATTCCAAAAATAATTTTATGAAACAATAGAGCTTTTGTCTATCTTCATCAATACATGTGGAAGAAAATTCATTTTTTACAAACTTTAATTAATAAAATAACCCGCTATCTGAAAATAGTATATTCTTCAATGAGAGATTAAAATTTGTTTCACACCTCCCCCCACCTTTTTTTGAGACAAGGTCTTGCTTTTGTAGTTCAGGGTGACCCTGAGCTCACTATGTAGCTCAGGCCAGCCTCGAACTCACAGCAGTCCTGCCTCAGCTTTCTGAGTGCTAGGATTACAGGCATTAGCCACCACACCCAACAATGTGGTGTGTAGTACTGATTCCTGATGGGCATGAGTCACCATGCCAGGCATTGTGTTATGTGATTACCAGGGATCGAACTCTGGACCTTGCATTTGCAATGTAGGGGCTGGAACCACTGAACTAAATCCCCAGCCCCTTTGTTTTCTTTTTTGGGATTAATTTCTTGAACTGTAATATTCTGACAAAAGCTTTTAAAAATTAATTTTGCTTCCAGAAAAATGTTCAGAGTGTTGATTTTTTTCTATAGGTCTTAAAATATGTTATAACTTGTGTTGAATCACAAGTGACAAAAATTACAAATATCACTTATTTGTAAGAAAAAGTAGCAAGCTTTAAAAGTTTAACTCCTTCTGTAACTTTCATATTGTTGATAACTCCTAATGTTATACATTATTAATGTGCATAACCCTAATAAAACATTATTTATATGCACTTTTAAAATGTGAAGATTCAAAAAATAATGGATATTAAGTCTTAGTAAATATTGTTCTATGTTACATGTAAGAGAAAATGTCTGCATATGATTTTATGTGATTTGTACAGATAACTTCATCTGAAGTAGCACTTGCACAAGGGCACATAGATTTGTGATAAACGGTGAGCTGCTTTACTATGATATGAATCTTGACAAGAGTGTTTGCGTATTTATAGGTTTGTAGTTTGAAATATTCATATTTTGCCCAGTGGCCTCTACAAGTAGTTCATTACATTTTTATTTGCAAAGCCTGCATTTGATCTTTGCTCCTGCTTTCTCTGGAGCTTTAAATGAATAAAACAACAAATAATGTACTGCCCTAAAACCATGCAACCAAGGGCCGTGATCTTTTTCAGATCATTAGAACTTCGATCCCTCTTTATACTAGGAGATAAACAACCATGGGGGGCAGGTTGGGAGAGAGAGAGAAAGAGAGAGAGAGAGAGAGCGAGAGAGAGAGAGAGAGAGAGAGAGAGAGGGAGAGAGAGAGATTGAGATTTTTTTTCATTGTGAGGAATTGAACTCAGGACCTTGAGTTAACATGGCAGGTGCAGCACCACTGAGCCACATCCCTGGAGAGATGTCTTACATATGCACATACCTACTGCATCATAGTGATCTCCCTTTTGTGGTACTGATAGGACTACACTCAATAGCCAACCTATATCCTCTAGCCTTCCTTTTCTTTCTTTCTTTCTTTCTTTCTTTCTTTCTTTCTTTCTTTTTTTTTTTTTTTGTTTGTTTGTTTGTTTGTTTTGATACAAGGTCCAGATCCTCCTGCATCAGTATCCTTAGTGCTGGGATGACAGGTGTCTGCCTCCATGCCTGGTTCTCACTACCATTTACCTGATGCTTTCAAATGTTTGCTAGTGCAAAAGACTTCTACTATTATTTAAATAAAAGCTAATTAATAAATATATGAAGATGTGCTATCCCACCTCACACATCTTCCCTGAATATCTATAAAAGTGCATGAGGTTTGCTGAGTAAGAGGGAGTAGAAACCATAAGAAGAAGTGGAAAACTATATACAGGAAAAAAAAAAGGAGGAAACTATTATTGTAATTTAGTTCAGACAATGTATCTACCTTAGGAGACTTGCAGATTTAGATTTTCACATGACTTGTCATCAAAAAACAATTCTATTGGGCCAGAGATTTTAGTTCAGTGGTTCCAGTACCTGCCTTGAAAGTGCAAGCGCCCGGGTTTGATCCCTGGTAACCACGTACAACAATGCTGGGCGTGGTGGCTCACATCCACCAGCAATCAGTACCATACACAACAGTGCCTGGCATGGTTTCTCATGCCTGTATTTTCAGCACTTGGGAGGCAGAGGCAGGAGGATTGCTGTGAGTTTAAGGCTGAGCTCAGGGCCAGCCTGAATTACAAAAGTGAGAAAAAAACAATTCTGTTCTAACAATCCCTTTTGAAAAGTCTTAATTTCATGCTTAGAAAATAAAACTGTGTTTTCAAAATGTAAGCCTTACATTAATAAAAATAAATTATGTACTAAATTCCATGTAAATAAAATAAATTCAAAACTCTACAATAACTGACTGATTCGATGCATTTATCCCCGATTGTTATAATCGTGAAAGGAATAAGTGTTACAAGAAAAATGACAAAGTTTTATTCACTTAATATTGGTATTTTTAACCTAGTTCAACAATAATCTCCAAAGTTTTAAAAGTAAAAACCAATAAATATAAAGGAAAATTAAACAAGAGGGTAATATCTATTATTATATTACACTGTATAAACAAGAAACTTCATAATTTATGAAGTTGTGACTGAACAGTAAGATGTCAGTTTTCTCTTGTACATCTTCAAGATTCTCCTAGAATAACATTTTGCAGTGAAACCCATCTGGGCCATTTGGATAAACAAATCTCTTGGGTTTCTCTCTTTATAAATGTAACTACTGACACCTCAGCAAGATTGTTTTGTACAGCTTTGAGACAACATTTAGCTTCACTAAAGAATCACTGTGAAATCTGCACTATTTTTCTAAAGTATTTATGTCACACGTCTTTTCTGACTCATCTGTGTGACCCAGATCTGTCCAGTGTTTGCTCTTATGTTGCACAAGCATTTGGAGGGGATTGTGCAGACCCCGAGCGCTCTTGGTTTTTCAATTTCCCCACGTCTCCCCTTGTGTCCACTGTGTCCATTCTCTTCCTTTTCCTCTTGTTCATTTCCCATCCTCCTCCTCGCTTTCCATGCTGTCCATTTCTAAGCTCCTCAGCTGTATTGACAGCACGTCATCACTAAAGTTACTTCGTGCTTTGGATGGTCTGTAGCCGTCTCACTAGATCAGAAAGCCCCTCCCTGTCCCATTTATTTGTCTGATGGACCTGGCCAGAGTGAACTTTATTTTCTCTTTATGAACATTTTATGCTATCACATACTTCAAGCATCCGAAACAGTAAATGCGTGCATTTTCCCTTTGTTTCCCACTTGCATTTTATTATATATAAATTCTGTTTTGTTTTGAACCTTGCAAGTTTCTTAATATGTTTATCTTAACATGTATTAAAGTATTTAAAAATTAACTTAATGTTTTTAACTTTTACAACTTTTTCTTAGGCTTACTTTTGGCTCCAGGATTCATTTTTTATATTGAAAAATTTAAAAAAAAAGAATGTTAAAGGGGCCGGGGATTTAGCTCAGTGTTTCTGGCATCTTCTTGGCAAGCACAAGGTCTGGAGTTTGATTCCCGGTACCACATCCCTCAATGCCGGGTGTGGTAGCTCACACCTGGAATCCCAGTCCACAGGAAGCAGAGGTAGGAGGATCACTGTGAGTTCAAGGCTGGCCTTGGCTATATATGAGCTCAGGGTGGCGTCTGAACTACTGTAGAATCCTGTCTCAAAGAAAAAAAATTAAAAAGAGTCTCAGATTCCAAATTTTTATATGAACATATTTTATATTCTCTTTAGAATGGACACTTGTCATAGTAGTAATCAATGCATAATGTGAATAATAACACATCGTGTGGAACTCTGAACATATGCTGTTTTCCCTTTTTGTGACTCAGGTGTCTTTATCAGGAAACTTATCAGTGCTTTCTTGTGCACACTGTCACTTTTGCTGCCATCTTTATAGAAATTACAGTCACTTTATTTAATGCAAAAATATATTGAAGCAACAATTTTAGGAGAAATATTAATTTGTCATGCCATTTTCAGCGTATTAATTCATATGAAAATTAGAATGAGTATACATAAATTACAATAAATTTTGATGTATATTTTATCTATAAATTTTTGATTCCATAAAATGCACTATGTGGAGAATAAAATACTTCCAATCATTTTTGATAGTTTATATGTATTAATTCTGTGTTTCAGTAATTTCTTACAAATAGAAAGTTGGAAGAATTACAAATATCCACTAAAATTTGAAAACAAAGCATAAGTATGTTCATAGGCATGAATGATACACGATGAAGAAAGATTAACAAAAAATCACTATATTGTACAAAATATAGTAAGCAAAGCAAAATAATTTGAAAGTGCTTGATATAAAGTGTTCCGTTAAACTATGATATAACTTGGGCTGGAGATTTATCTCAGTGGTTCCAGCGCCTGTCTTGCAAGCGCAAGGGCCTGGGCTTCGATTCCAGCTTACCACATACCATACTGGGTGTGAGTCAGCAATCATCACCCCACACCACAGTGCCGGGCGTGGTGGCTCATGCCTGTAATCCTAGCACTTAGGAGGCAGAGGCAGGAGGACTGCTCTGATGTGAGTTTGAGGCTGAGCTCAGGGCCAGCCTGTACTACAAAGCGAGACCCTGTCTCAAAAAAAATCGACAACAACAGCAACAAAAACTATGATATAACTTATCATTTTATATTAAGCTTATCTTCAATTATGTGCACATGCACTACCTATCCCTTGACATTTCTTAAATGAAAAGTATTTGGATTATTTAGCATGTATGTCAACATATATCCTTCCTTAGGTGTCATAATTGTTTTGCAATCCCTCAAGGTTTTCCTCAGCATGGTATGAACAAAGTTGGTCATTTGGAACTTGAAGTTTCTCTTGTTAACTCTTGAGAACTCAACAAGGATGCCACCTTAACTGCTTTCATAATTTTTTTTTTTTTGTTAAGAAAAATTTAATTCTTTCAACTCTGTATTTTAAATGTTGTTTCATTTTGTTTATGGAACCAATATGTGGAAAAAATGTATGTATAATTGTTACTTGTGAATAATATAGCTAAATTATTTCCACAAATTCATTGATATACTGAATTCAGAAAATAACGTCTTTGTTAATTAGTATCAATAATAGTTGAAAGCATTTAGTATGTTTTATGTAGATTTTGTAAAATATTCACGGTGAAATCAGATTTAAGACTGTTCCAGTCTCATGTCTTGTGTGTACTAACAGCCTTCCATGCCAAGTACTAACACTCCAATTTTGTTTTCCTAAATCTTTAAAATGAGTATAATAATACCATTTGCTGTAGTTATTGTAAGACTTAAGCAAAGAGTGATGCTTCGTAAATACCACTTCTCTCCCTTCACTTGGTTTACTCTTATTTTTAAAGTGATGGTGCAAACGAATGCCATAAAAATAGCAACTTGGAAATTAATGCTAGTGGAATATTTTGGGCACTGTATTCCAATTATGTAAGTAAATGGGAGAAGCACAAGGAGGACATTGATGTCTTGCTTTTCTTCAGAAGAGCTGCATTTAACATAAAGGGGAGTCATTTTATTGAATAATAAAAGCCTGACGATCACAGTGATTGGCTGACAGCCATTACTGCAGAGCAATTCTAAACAGCTTGTTTTTTAAAGTTATTTTTGAACAACTCTTTAAAACCCAGACCTTGCCCAGTTGTCTCAAAAGTTCAAAACTCATTTTAAAAATGAAGTTACTTATATTTCAATATCCTTTTGATGTGATGGGAAAAGATATGAACTAAGACAATATTTTCTGTTTAAATTATAGGATTGGATGTGTTTGAATTTAAGAGAAATTTGGAAAATTTAGCCAATTAAGGTTTTTATGGTACATAAAATTACGAATGAGAGGAGTAGAGACTTCATTTTATTAACAGAAAAATCAAGTCCAGCATGCTTTACAGAGGAGAGCACGACATTTGATCTGCACTATTCAGGTTAAAATCTTGTGATTTCTGAAAAGAACGTAAGGCTTCCACAGTTACCAGTCCACTGTGATGCATTCATCTCTGTCAGCAGTTCTAATCAGTAGTCTTTCCTGGAAAGTATGTAAAATAAGGGGATGTACAGTTGGCATTTCACCAAGATAAATATTTAATGGTTATTTTAAATTTCCTTTATTTAAATTGTGGATAAATATTTTATTTGACCAGTGACTTCTGGCCGAAATGTTTGAGAAACATATTAGCTATTGAAGCTCTTTGTAATGGATGCGTACTTCATTTCGACAACTGCCCAGGTTAGATGTTTTCTGATGGGAGTATTATATCTTATTTATTAGAAACGTCAACATCAGAAACACTGAGATAAAGATCAGGAGCACAAATCTGAGAATTGCAGAACTATATTAATTGCTCGTTTTCAAACAGAGATTGTAATTAATTCCCTTCAAACCAGATTCAGAGCATCCAAGTGGGAGGAAAAAAATGGTCCTCATAACGAATATCGCACAAAAACCGTCCCAGGGTCCAGAAAGCAAAGTCTTCAACAGGCAGCCACAGAAGAATCCCAACGCTTCCAGCGATTGGCTGATGGCATCTTTGTTCAGGCGATGGGCATCCGGAGCCAGACGCGGCTGGAGAAGCCGCTCTCGCCCTCACCTTCAGAACGCACCGCTCGGCCGCCACCTGGGCCTCTCGCGGCGCACGTCTCCCCCTCGCGACCGCGGAACGCGGGCTCCCTCCCGGCGGCGAGCACTCGCGATGGACGCACTTGTTTCCCCGGCACCTCTTTTTCCTTTGACTTCCACTCTGAGCAGAGAACTTGAGCGCGAGTGCAGCGGGGGCGAGCGGACCGCAGAGCCTTCCCGACGAGCCGGCCGCCCGCACGCGCGTCCCCGCGGCCCGCGCAGACAATGCCGGGCCCCGAGCGCCACAAACTCGCGACGCCCTGGGCCCCGCCCGCCGCCCCGCAGCCGGCCCCGAATCGAATAAAGAGACCCCGGGACGGGCTGCTCCGGCCGAGATGCGGCTTTGTGTCCCTCACCCCTCTCCGCAGCCGGCGGCGCCGAGGCCGCCCGTCCGAGAGCGGTGGAGCCTCCGGCGGTCGTGCCCGCGACAACGCCCCCGGCTCCGCCGCGCGCCGGAGGGAGCGCGGGGCCGGGGAGGAGCGCGCAGGCCGGGCTGAGGGCGGGCGCCGAGGAGAGGGCTGCCCGGAGGCGCGGGCGAGGCTGGAACAGAGAAACTTCGGGGAGCGGGGCGGGCGCGCCGCGGGTGCCGCCCCCAGAGGACGGCCAGAGCACGCAGGAAGTGGCGGGCGGCAACTTTGAGGTGAGCGGCAAGTTGCGCGCCCCCTCGGGCCGCGTGGCCGGCGCCGGAGCCCCCTCCGCGGAGACGCGCTCCGGCCCGGGCGGCGGCGGGGCGGCGGCAGCTGCGCGCCTCGGCCCGGCGCGGCTCCCCCTCTCGAGCCCGCCCGCCGCCCTCCCGTCCGCCCGCCCTGCGTGTGCGTGTGCGCGTCTCGGCTCGGCGTGAGCGGCACCTGCTCGTCTCGGCCCACAGCGGACGCAGCTCGCCGGGAGCCGTCGCCGCCGCCGCCGCCGCCTGCCCGGGCGGGCTCCTCTCGCAGCCTCGGTCGTTCCCCGCCGCCCGCCCGCGAGGCAGCCTGGCTCCGAGTCACGTGTCAGTGCCTGAGGCAGAGACTGAGAGAAAAAACGCGCTTCATTCCTTCTTCCACCGCCATACTGTATTTTATACTAAATCTCATTTTTATTCCAACATTTTACTCCCGCTCGGTGAGTACCTTCTCAGTGGCATTCTTGTCCTATTCTTTTTTATTTTTTGTCCTTTTTTGTTTTTTTGTTTTTGTTTTTTTTCTTTCTTCTTTTTTTTTTCCACTTCTTTGATTATTGTTTCTAATTGGGAAAGCTGAAGGAGCATGGTTTTGAGCCTTTTCCAGAATCCAAGTTTTTGTAGCTTGCGGTTGTTGTGTAGACGAGGCGCGGTGTCCGGGAGTCCGCGGCGACCGTGCCCGTTGGGAGCGACTCCCAAGTCCAGCAGAATATGCAACTGGTTTTATGGAAAAAAGCTATGTGAAGTATGGTGCCTATTTTTTTCCTTTGTAAAAAAAAAAAATAATAAAAAGCGTGTTTCTAACTCTTTTTTGGCATATTTTTCGGATGAGATTTTTTATAGGTGAGATTTCACGGCAGTGTTTACAAGTTTGTGGTCTTGCAATACTGGTGCAAACCACTGAGCAAAGATAATTCATTTTATATTTTTTGTGCCCTTTTTGGAAGCCGGTGGAAAAAAAATTCGTTTTTTTCTCCTCCTGTTTTTGATACCCATTGATAACATGAAACTTTTCTTGCAGCTGGTGAGTGGGATCATTTTTAAGCAAAATGCTTTTTTTTTCCTCCTTTACATTAACTATGACTTTTGCGCATTTGACTTTTTTAAGAGAAAAACAACCGAGATAATTTTATGATAGATATCCTGATATCTATATCTATATCATCCCTTCTTCCTTCTCCTCCCCTCCCCGTAAATCAATTTTCAAATGATGGCAGTGGAAGGTTTTTCTGGAAAAAAAAAAAAAAATGAAGTGCGGTTTGGTTTCCTTGTCAACGGAGGATGAAGTGAACAGCTGAGCAGCTCGCAGAGAGCAGGTACTTGGTCCCCTTGGAGGCGTTTCCCGGGTGTGCGATGGCAACACTGGTCCTGGCAAAGTGTGTGCATGTGTGTGTGCGTGTGTGTGTGTACATGTGTGTGCGTGTGTGCATGTGTGTATGCTTGTGTGCGCGCGCGCTACTCGGGCCGTGTCCGAGCCCGCGGCGGGGAAGCTGCGCCGGAGCCGGAGCCGGGGACGCCCAGCCCCGCGGCCGCCTGGCTCGGCTTGGATGTGCGCGCCCCACGGCCCCCGGCTGCGCCCGCGTCGGCTCTGCGGCGGGCGGGCGGCGGCGACCGGAGTGCTGTGGCCGCGGGCCCAGTAAGTTCTCCGAGGGCCACTTGCGGAGCAGGAGGGCGAGGGCCGGGCCCTGGGCGCTGGCCGGTGGCCGTCAGGGGCTGCCCCGCGAAGCGCCGGAGCTGGCGGGAGAAGCGGCGGGGACAGACAGCCCTTGGGGGGCCGAGCCTCGGAGAGTCCGGCCGGCACCGTCCCCACCGCAACTCCGTGCTCGCGTTCGCGGCGAGCGAGCGCCGCAGTAGGTCCTCCCACCCGCGCGTTCAGCAGGGCTCTGCCTCCGAGGGTGCCGCCGTCCCCGGGTCGTTCCTGGCTCCGTGCGTTGCCTTGGTTTAGGTGCTTGCTGGCGTCTTCCAGGGATTGGGCAGATATTTACAGGATGGCCATTTGGTTTGCAAGCTGAGGACTAAACTCTTAGTTTGCATTAATGAACCTACACCTCCCAGGTACAAAACGGCCCTTAAAATTTTAAAGGGACCTTTATTTCTCTCTTCTTAACCACCTGATACTAGTTCTAGAACGGGAAGCAGGGTGGGGTGAGCGGTTTGCTGATGTTTTTGTGTACCAGTAGCATTTAAGTGTTCAGTCTTGAATGTATTCTGTGATATTTTATGGTTGTTCTGTTTCGTGTTCTCAGTATATAGTCTCGCATTACTTTTCAACGATGTATCAGTTCGCTATATAAAGCCTTTATCTGTATTCAATAAATAACGTGACAGAATCTGCTGGAAAATGTACTGTATACATATTTAGCACTGTCGATCTTAAAATCTATAGAGTAACTATTGTTCAAGTGAATCAATTGTGAAAGCTTTATTATCCCCCATAAATGAAAAGTTTAGCCTTAAATTTATTATACGTGTATGCTTTGGAGTTGGATGAAAATAGAAAGTAAACGAAGTAACTTTTACCGCTCAGATTAAGTTTTCTTCTAGGATATCTACAGAAGGAAAAACTAACTCCAACCCTCAGAAGTGCCCTGACAGGGGTCAGCAACACACTAGTTACTTTTTAGGCTGCACTAAACCTCTCCTTTGGATGTGCACCATGTTTGTCTCATGAAAAGTTTTACATCTTTTTTATTTTCTTTGTGGCAGAAAAATAAAGTATAGAAAGCATCATTTATCTGAAGATTAGGTTGTAGTGTTATATCTAGAAGATTATATCCACAATGCTTCCATATATCTCAAAAATCTTTGGAAGTTGCAGTATATGTGAATTATTTTTGCATTCAGGGCAGGTTTTCTGTCTGTAAAGTAGCGTTCTAGGCATTTATGTAAGAAAAAGAAATTATGTTATTGTCTGTGGACACCAGACTTGTTACCGTGAATTGCATAGTTGTAAGATTTGAAGCCAATACTATGCCACTAAGCCTTAGATATGAATTTATTTTTTTGTAATGAGCTCATTGCTCAAATCTAGTTTCATATGGTTCAGAAAGCTAGCATGAAATGTTTAAAAAGATTTGCACATTCTGTGTTAAAAAAGAAACCATTTAAACCATAACATGTCAGTAAAAATACTCATTTATTTAAAAATGCAATCTAGTATGTGTGGAATATTTTTTCCATTGGTTGCATGCACTGTAAATTATATATTTCTTTTCAAGAGAGAGAGAAGGCAAACAAGAAATAACCTGAGTGATCAAACTTGGATTTTCACTAAGACAACTGTTGTTGCCCTATGTTCAGCCTAATTTATACTTTCAAATTGGGCAAAGGAAATACTGTGTGATATTTCAAAATGAGGTTGAAATGATAACAAGATCAAAAAGATACTCATAAGATTTTAATGTGGGAGCAGAGATAGTTACACTTATAATTCTATAAAGATCATCTAGAACCTTCTCATTTATATTTTCATATTCTTTTTCATTAAATATTTATAATAAACTATTTCTGATGTTGAAATTTGCATAGTTTCCCCTTGTGTAAAATGAAGTGGGAATACCATAACAGTGTGAGCTGACCCTTGTTCTGTGAGGGTTTTTTTTTTTTTTTTGAGACAGGGTCTCCCTTTGTAGTTCAGGCTGGCCCAGAGCTCACTCTGTAGCCCAGGCGAGCTGTAAACTCACAGTAATCATCCTGCCTCTGCCTCCTGAGTGCTGGGATTATAGGTATGAGCCACCACGCCCAGCATTGTGGTTTGTGTTACAGAGGATGGAATTCAGGACCTTGCTCTTGCCAGCCCGCTCTGAGATTTTTTTTTTTTTTTTT